>OOFB01029694.1:5931-33431 GCA_900323305.1 Trachyrincus murrayi
CTACAAATGATCTACACATGGGGATTCAATAGTGTGCAGGCAAAAATGTGTCATTAATTTTAAACACTGGTAAAGTTGGTGTATTGATCTTCATCACTTGATCTTCAGCTGTTGATCAATATTTGTCTTTGGCAACATCGTACAGTTGGAAATTATCAGGCAACGTAATAGTTATTGGGTTATTTTTATTATTTACTGCCCCCTACTGGCAACTTGGCAAAGTGCATACAGAGTTCAAGCTTATCAGCACAAAAGAACCACCCACACACCCACACACACACACACACACACACACACACACACACACACACACATACAGTGGAGCACTATCATGATTGATGATATGAAAAATCACATTTAAAGAAAGGGTAGCCAATCTTATCAAGATCAAAGTATATCACTTACAAAGTCAAGGGATGCATTTTTCACTATCTTAGCATGCATGCTGACTTATCTTTCTTCAGCTAGCCACTGAGGCCCTCCTGAAACTGGAACCTTTCTAGGAGGTTATTTTCCAAGGGCATCATGAAGTCATCAAAGTCCACCTTATATGTGAGGTGCTCTCTCCTCTCCTTCCTCCTGTCAATCAACTGTGCAGCGGTCATCTGGTGACCCCTGACCTGAGCGGGGATGGGCGGGGGATGGAGGAGAGAGAGAGAGAGAGAGAGAGAGAGAGAGAGAGAGAGAGAGAGAGGATGGGGTGGGAAGGAGAGAGTGATGGAGAGAGATGGCAGGGGAAAATGCAGTTGCAGAGGGGGATGTCAGGGGGTGTAAGGGAACGGTGGTGGGGGGCGGACAGGAAAAGAGTGAGGTATGTGAGAGAAGGGAACACTTACAAAGCACATATACAGTCTTAATCTTTACCCCTTACACATAGAAAAAAGACCTGACTCCACCCTCCATTTTTCAGTTTCCAAGTTTTCTGCTGCACACACATGCATGTTAAGTAGCTAAGTAGCACACACACGATGAGGCAGACAGAGATGCCTACCAGTCGTGGTACATAGCTAATGTACCGATGGAAGCCTTTACTGCTGCTGATTAGCTAGCATTTTTTTTAATGTACATCTTACCTGAGTGACTTAATACGTTTAATCTCTTCTGTTTTGTTTAGACTGACAGAAGCACTTTATAAATCTCAGAAGCACTTAGAAATAATTAGTCTTAGATAGCATGGCATCTGTCCAAGAGGAAACGAGAGTCTATGTCCAACATAGATGAGTCCCCCAGGGACCTACTGCAGCATCAGCAACACTAGCAGCATCCCTGCATCTGCCCCTCATCCCAACACACTGCCTATTTATAAAGCCCCTAACACCAGCAATTACTCATAGGTTCAATTACTCTAGATCAGTGGTTCTCAAACTTTTTTCAATAATATACCCCCTTTGAAAAATGTTTTTAGTTTTAGTGAGAAACATGGGCTTGTGCTTCACTGAGGATCTTTGTCATTCTCGGTGCCAGGGAGGCAACTGCAGTTATTAAACTTTTTAATAACTGTTTCTTTGCTTTGTTTTGATCAGAGTCATTGCAGAAAAGGAGGCCTCACATAAATATGTGGAACCAAACGGTAATAGCAGCTCCAAAGCTTTCTTTCCCAGCTCAGGGTGCTCCTTCTTCACACACACCCAAAACTGTGTGAGAGTAGATGTGTCAAACTTCATCTGTAGGCCACGGTCAGACGACACATCCAAGAGTGTTTCCTGATGACTGACAGGAAGCTTTCTTCTGTTTGCTTCAGACAAGAGAAATGGGTTTCTCACCCAATCCAGGGAAGTAAGAATGAAAACTACCAATCAAGTTGGCCAAATGTCCCTCTATGATTGACTTCACTGGAGCTATCTCCACATCCTCACTGGAGGATCTCCGTGTTTTCACCTGGATTGCTGCTACGTTTTTTCAACCACAAATCCATTTTCTTGATTTTTCAAAACTGGCTTCCCGCTCACAATGAACGTGATTGCGTATGTTGTTCCATTGAAAACAGGAATATTGAATACAAAATGTGGTTTATCGAACTTACACTTACATTTTTTACTTAATTAATTCTAGTATAATTATTTTAGGAATTATGCACGACTGATATTTTTTAAATTAACATAAAAATGTGCTGCAGTACTCCAACATACCCCTAGGGGTCCGCGTACCCCCATTTGAGAACCACTGTACTAGGGGATACATTAGGCTACCTGGCGCATGACGTTGGCTACGTAGCTTCGGGGCAACTCGTCTACGTTCGGGAAACGAGGCTAGGCTGATCGCCAGCTCGTCAACTTGGTCAAAGGCCGACTGTCGGGACGAGGCTGCCGACAGATAATGACCTGCTCGTTGTTCGAAGTCCACCTCGTCTCTCTCACGTCTGAATTGAACAGGCAACATGAGCGACAAAAAGATCCTTTGTATCGGTTTAGTGTGTCTGGACATCATCAATGTTGTGGACAAATATCCGGAAGAGGACACTGACAGCAGGTTTGGAGAGCAACTAAGTCGTCTAATAAAGTGGTTTGGTTGAAAACACACAAAGGCCATATATATATATATATACATATATAATATATATATATATATATATATATATATGTATATATATACACGCCGTGATCCGTTTCGGAATCAAAGGTTTTCTGTGCTTTCTAATGAAACTGCTAAATAGCTACGTGCTAACTTAATGGATGATCTTCTGAAGAGGCCGGCCTTTGCATTATTTATTAACTGCTATAATTATAAATCATTGTTGTTGTTGTTGTTGTTGTTGTTGTTGTAGGCTTCTGTAGGCTACTGTTATGATATCGTGCATTCATTCAGCGCATGCGTTGTAGGTGTCAATCCCAGCGCTGGCAGCGAGGAGGCAACGCATCCAATTCATGCACGGTGTTGTCTCTTCTGGGCTCTCCGTGCGCATTCATGGGGTCCCTGGCCCCTGGCCCCGTTGCAGAGTGAGTAACGCTATAGCTTGACATTTAGTTGTTGGAAATGCAATAGCGATATGGATATATTGGCCTACATCTTCATTGCAATATTGACCTGCACCATGTAGCCCCCTATACATTCGATGATTCCATCAATAACTTATTGTATTGAGACTTTTTTCACGGAGTACTTATTTGACATAATTTCACATTTAGGTATATAATACTGCATTGTTTTGGACAGTTTTAACTATTATGATGCCTTAACTATGATGTTAATATTAACTTGTTTTCAGACTCATTCTCTCATCTTCTCTGCTTATATTAAATGTGTTCTCTATTACACTAACATTGCTTTAAATTCCCACGTTGTTTTTTAAACATGCCGCTCTTGCATTTCAAATTCTCTCCCAGACTTTCTGTCAGTCTGTCTGCTTCTTCTTTCGACCCATGGCTTTCTAATTGTCTGTCTGTCTCTTCTTCTGACCCTGGCCTTGTGTGTGTGTGTGTGTGTGTGTGTGTGTGTGTGTGTGTGTGTGTGTGTGTGTGTGTGTGTGTGTGTGTGTGTGTGTGTGTGTGCCAACTACTTTGGCCACTTGGAGGAGCCACATGCTCACTAACAGCCCATTTCCACCTAAAGGTACCCCCATTGCTTCTGTAGTACCTTTCAGGTACCTCTAACCTCTTCCCCATTCATCTCACAGAAGCAGGGTGCTGCTAACACCACCTCCATGGACTTCCCTGTTTAATAATACAAATCTGAGAGCACCCATCTATTTTGATCTCTCTCTCTCTCTCTCTCTCTCTCTCTCTCTCTATTTCTGTTTCTCTCTTTACCTGGTGTCTGTCAGTTACATTGTGGGTGACTTCACCAAGCGTGGTGTGGACATTTCTGGCATTGCTTGGCAGCAGCAGGGGGAAACCCCGTGTGCGTGTTGCGTGGTGTGCCCGGCTAGCGGCTCACGCACGGTGGTGCTGTCGGACACGTAAGATGGGAACGTTTAAAGAGGGATTCGGACCTGGATCAGATAATATTTTGCAAACATATAATAAATCCCTTACTAGTGTATTTGATGTGCTGGTTGTTGTGAGGGTGTAGCCACGTCACGTATTCTGCTTAGGCTTCATTCATGGGATTATGGGAGATGTAGGCTCCCCTATGACAATGTTCACTTTAACATCTGAATCACATTGCAGATGTTATTTAATCCAGGTCTGAAAGGGGTCCACGCAGGATCATGGACCATGTGTTCTTGATTTCATATTGGGGGTCTAATGTAGGCCAGGTGGCCCACTGCAGAGAACTGGCCGACAGGGGGAGACAGAGAGTCACTGTTATACTATCAGGTATGGCATGAAGAAGTTAATGTCAAGCCATAGCATTGACAGTTAATTGTTTTGCCAAAGGCCCCTTCAGCAAGCCATGTAGTCTCTCTTATGAATAATTTAATTCATCATATGAATGGTTAATGAGTAGATATGTGTAAATGTACCCAAATGAAGAGCGATACATCAAGATAGTTAGTTTAAAGATTAGCTTGGGGACATGTGTACAATGGATATGAGATTGATTATTTAAAGAATGCGTTCAATTTCCACTGCCCTTTTGGGCTTACTGTAATCCTCAAGTTTGTTGTTGTAGCAACTGTAATCCATCACTGACTGAAACCAAGACTTGCAGATTAATGCAGATGAATGCAGTAGCACCCAAGGCATCCTTTGCAAGCACATAATGTGTACAATAGTAGGCACGAAGTCTTAAACTATCACCAGCATCAACATCAGCCTCTGCAGTGGTGCGTAATTATTCATTGAGTTGGGTGGCCATTTATTTTTTGCATGCTTAATTTCACACAATATCAAAACCTTTTCATGTTAATTGATGTACATTTTATTTCAATTTGATTTGAGTGTAAATCTAGACTTTGTTTTCTGTGGGATATATATACTAGCAAGTTAGTGATTTCTTTTTTATTTAACATGTAACAAGATGTATTTTCTTAACAATCTTCTGGGGATTTCTAAGGAAACCCTTGGTGTTTGTATGTTAAATCATTAAGTTGTTTACAAGAAGCATGCAGTATCCCCAGAAACTCAAATACTATATATTTATTAAAATGCATAATATTTATTATATAGGAGTTATCAGATTAGCGTTTGGATAAGAAAGGGCTGTTTTCTTTGTAATTGCTTTATTCGTTCTTCTATTTAAATATATTTAAAATCCTTTTTTAAATCCACTTATTTCTAATGAATCAAGTTGTATCATCACACATGTTTATATGGTTTATACGTTTTTAATTACGCTCTGACATTTCTGATTTATTTGAGTAAACTAAAACTAAATGACCGTGAATTGTATTTAATATACAGTGCACAGAGTGTACAAAATACATGGACGTCTGTTCATTCCCTTACTTAACTAAACAGTTTAATCCTCATGAAAGCCATCTGATACGGCTTGTAAATAAACTGCAGAGGCGTAGATAAAGTAGGAGTAGGATGTTTAGTCTAACAGTTAAAGGTGACGTTCCAAATATTTAGTGCACTCTGTTTTGAATATAATTCTCATAATAGTCATTGTTTTTTCTTTTTTCTGTCACTTCTTCCTATGTCGTACGTATATCTCTCTCTCTCTCTCTCTCTCTCTCTCTCTCTCTCTCTCTCTCTCTCTCCCTTCGTATCAGGAATCTCCCTGATGCGACGGCAGGAGACTTCTCCAAGGTGGACCTCAGTCAGTACAAGTGGATTCACTGGGAGGTGAGCCCTTCAGCAGCACCACCACACTAGAATATGGTGTGTGTGTATATATACGTAATGTTGTTGTTGTTGTTGTTGTACATTGTTACCTGTAGGGTCGGAATGCAGCGGAGCAGGTGAAAATGATCCAGCAGGTGGAGTTCTATAACAGCACGTCGCCACAGCAACACAACATCACCGTGTCTGTGGAGATCGAGAAGACCAGGGAGCCTCTGTACCAGCTGTTCTGCCATGGTGACGTGGTGTGTGTTTATGTGTGTGTGTGCGTGCGTGCGCATCCCAAAAGGCTAGAATATATCAAGCCACACCTCTCTTTCTAGGTGTTCTAAATCGTTATACCAAAAAAGATCGATTGATAAATTTCCTACTAAGTGACGCTCTTGCTCTCTTCGCTCTTGCCGAATCCGGTTGGAGGTAAAGCAAAAACATATTCTCCTCTGAGAAAAGCCTTCCGTGCAAATTTCTGTTAATCTTTTAACATCGTTATTTGGTCCATTATATATAAAACGGGCACAGACTGTGGGAGACGCTCTCGACGGGCTTTCGAGAGAAACTCGCGAGATCGGGATGGTTATCTCACATTTTTAGATCCATCCCTTATTCTTAAGGGATGGACAGGGATGAATTAATTTCCATCCACTCACTTATCCATCCAGGGCAACATGGATTGCATTCATGGTTCTATTGTGTCTGTTGTAACCCCCACTAATACCCTTTAATCGCACCATTAATTAGGTGCAATAAAACTGTGTGTGCGTGTGTATTGGGACCCTTGTATAGGCTAACCCCAGCCATGGCTCTATCTGATTTAGTGTGTGTCCTCCCCAGGTGTTTGTCAGTAAGGACGTTGCCATGCACTTTGGCTTCAGCTCTGCTGATGCCGCACTCAGGGGCCTCTACAGCAGGGTTAAGAAGGGGTGAGAAATGTATACTTTTTCCATTTGGTATTCACAAAGCCTAGTGACCTCAGTTGTAAACTATCTATGGGAACTTTATACGGTTAAGAGAGGATTCAAGAGGCTTTAAACAGGCTTGAATCTGCTTAGCAACAGCAACAGCTACAACAAACATTGTCTAAACGTCTATACTCTGTTTATCAGTACTCGCTGTGACAGGGTGAATAATTAAGATCTGTCACACTCAAAACAATTTGTGTGTCTGTGATGTTCTCTCTCTCTCTCTCTCTGTGTGTGTGTGTGTGTGTGTGTGTGTGTGTGTGTGTGTGTGTGTGTGTGTGTGTGTGTGTGTGTGTGTGTGTGTGTGTGTGTGTGTGTGCGTGCGTGCGTGCGTGCGTGCGTGTGTGTGTGCACGTACGTGGGGGGGGTCCGTGTACAAGAAGTATTGAATTAGTCTTCAAAGACAGATGGAAGTGAAAGCCACAGTGTAGGTCTGCCCCGGTCAGATGACACAAATCACTTTTTAATGAGAAAAATAACTAATTCCCCCCCTCCAATCCCGTGCATTCCAGGGCTGTCCTAATCTGTGCCTGGGCAGAGAAAGGTGCAGATGCCATGGGTCCTGACCACGTAGTCGTCCACTCGGATGCCTTTCCTCCCAAGGCCCTGGTGGATACACTGGGAGCAGGAGACACGTTCAACGCCGCGGTTATCTTCACTCTGTCTAACGGTGAGCAGAAGAATTTGAAAGGACTTTATATTGTGATGGCCCTCCTTAGCGACACCTGGTGGCCTGGTGGTGTCAGGAGCTTGGGGGTAATTAGTTCACACCTGTTGGCTGGTGGCTACGTGGGTATTTAAGCACCAGCAGTATGGTGATGAAGGTGGAATTGGGACCGATTGGGACAGCTGAGCGTCAAGTCGCGTCGAATGTTGATGATCTGACCAATCACAACCTTCAGACTTCGTAGCCAATCACGTTATTGTTATCAGTGATATGTAAATGTATGATGACGTAGTCGAAGAATCGCTGAAACACTTCCTGTTAAATAACACAGATACACCTCGGTCCCTAACGCGATACAATAGAGATCGAGGAAAACATCTGGTCATTTAGCAGGAAGCGCGAGGCAAATCGTGATGGACGGACAATCAGAATCCAGCAGGCCATTGTTTTGGTTTTGATTTTAGGTTTATCATGTTTCCTGTCCCCTGGCTCAACCGTTGAGCTGGGGTGTGACACTAGTATTGACTTGTATCTATTTATGCTTAAATCTTGTATTTTTGGAAGCAACATTGAAAACAATGAACATTGAAAATGCAGCACCTTGTCAAACCCTCTTCTGCTAACTCCCACCCCATCTCTTGTTTTGAAGGTGGATGCCTACAAGAGGCCTTGACCTTTGGGTGCCAAGTGGCCGGCAGCAAGTGCGGTGTCCATGGTTACGATGGCATCATGGTGAAGCAACATGACAAGTGAGACGATGAGGAAAGCCTAAACGAGAACATGAAAACAGCCAATGAAGAAATGCACATGGCTGCCTGTAGAACATTTGGCAGTGGAAAGTTACATTCGATCTTCAATCGAATGTAACTAAGAAACTAAGCAAATGGTTTTGAATGCTGAGGATAGGTTAATGATGAATTGAGGCCTTAACGACATTTCACAGATGAAGAGATGACAGGGACTTCAGCATGAAATTAAAAATCATTTCAAACCTATTCACTTAAATGTAGTGATTTGAAAGAGAATGACCTCCCCTACCATTAAATCAATCTGACAAGCTCAGACTGGTCTGGTTAGACTTCACAGGATCAGGCACAAGATTGAAATTCTAAAAAACATGCCTTTTATAATATAATAACATTTCTTGGGCAATCAAAAGGATGATAAATTCCTCAATAGCCATGGAAATTCTCTGCACATTTTTCTTTGACCACAGTCATTATCTGGATTTAAATGTTGTGCCATTTTGTTTTGTGATATTCTCTTTCAGAAGTAATTGAGGCTGTATCAAGCTGGTATTTTGGTAGGCTGGAGATCCTCGTTCCGCCCTATCTGCAGTGAATTTTCAGCTTTTATTGAGTGTTAATAACAAGCTGGTTAACATATGGTATGTGTGATTTACTGTTGCTCCACTTGTTAGTTTTTCCATAGGACGGAGCCAAATCATTTCTGCAGTGAAATCACCTTCAATGTAATAATAGAAAACACATGATTATGAAATCCTGCAATGATTTGCGCCAAACGGGATACGAGTTGGAAAAAGCCTTTTGGAAAATCCAGTCGAATCGGCACATCAAACTAATTATCTGTGTGATATTGTGAGTGTATTAGATTTTTTAATTCTATGTATTTTGTATCCGACTCTGAGATTTACTGAATAAATAAGTTCTTTAACAGCCTTCTTGAATAAAGAGAGTGTGTGTGTGTGTGTGTGTGTGTGTGTGTGTGTGTGTGTGTGTGTGTGTGTGTGTGTGTGTGTGTGTGTGTGTGTGTGTGTGTGTGTGTGTGTGTGTGTGTGTGTGTGTGTGTGTGTGTGTGTGAAGATGAAAGATAAACAGGATATCTGGTCACATCCCCCAGCCAGTCCCAGTCTTGCACACACACACTCACACTCTTACAGACACGCATTTACACACACACACACACACACACACACTTGCTGGTGTGGCTTATGTGCCCTCACCCTGACACACACACACGGTACAATATACACACACCGACCTCCGCACACAGAACAAACCAAAACAATTTACACACACACAAAGTCCATGCTTTGATAAACTAAATACTGCACTTGTATACACAGAGTACTAGGAATAGAGACACAAACACACCACTGCAGTTAGCTGGAAGGAGTTACTCATTATCTGGATGGCCATCAGACAGCGCAGCAGTTGTGCATTGGAATATGATTTAGGGATCATTATCATTTTGTTCATGAGAATGTTCTGTTCATTTTCCACTTTGATCTGGCAGTTCCAGCTCAGTAAAATGTACTATATCGTATCCATACCGAATTCATTTTGAAATACTTTGTAGTGTACTTTGGCCCATGTGCTGTTCCAAAAAACGGCACACGGCAGAGAGAGGACCGGATCTATCTGGAGATATGTTCATCCAGTGTTCTTACAGAGGGGAGAAAGCACTGGTTCCACGGCAAGGCCTCATGGTCGCCTCCCCCCTGATCTCAGCACACCAGACTTAAAGCACTCTGTCTCTGGAGTCCTTTACAGTGACACTCGCTAATGAAACGGAGGGAAATGAACTCAGCCGGAAACAAAAAGCCTCTTTGAAGCCTCTCTGGCCAAGCTTCAGTCAGTGAGTCAGCAGATGAACACGGGCCACTAAGCCACCGGGGATAAAACTGCCCTCCCAGGCCTGGGATCAACCGGCATCATATTGCAGGGCTACCTATGTCAACCCATCCAGGGTTTCATGCACTGTTGTTATTTCTATCTGCTGTGACCAATAGAAAGGGATCTCTCTTCCAGCTCAGTGGTTGAATGCTGTCCAGGCTTTGCTGCATGGTTTGAGCTTAGGGAAAGAGAATAGCAGGCTTTGTTGGGCCGGATTATACATAAGAACAGGAGATAAAGGCTTGGGAAGAGAATACAAGAAAAGAAAAATGGCGTGTGTGTGTGAGTATGTGCTTTTACACTGGATTCTGTGCATTGTGTGCGTGCAACTGCCAGACTTGGGACTCCCAGTAGCTGGCCCCTCAGGCCCTAGGTCATTATTCATGGGGGGGGTCCATATAAAAACAGCTGGGTATCACAGTATCAAACTCAACACAATGATACCCCCAACACTGAACATAACATAATGACACACACACACACACACACACACACACACACACACACACACACACACACACACAAAGGGACTTTTACTTTACTTTGAGCTGCACAGCCTTTACTCCATGGCAACTTCCTTTGAGTGCAACAATAAACTGTTTTAATACTTTAAACATCTGCAGTAAAAGGTGAAAACACGGGTGAGTCATGCAAGGGTAGGAGTGTGCTGACAAAAAACCCTGTTATTTAATGTGAAAGAAGAACACGTCACAAGCGATGATGAAGAGGACTAAGCTGGATAGTGTGTGTATAAGAAGGAACCCTGTTTTGTTAAGATAAGAACATATTAAAGCAAGCATAAAGAAAACGGGGCTGAACCTTAGAGAAGCCATTACTCCTGAATAAGGTAAAAGGACGCAAGACAGAAAGTCCTTGAACCTTCTCAAGCATTGTCCTCAACTCCAGGTCAGTGTTTCCAAAAGTCCAAGAAACACAAAGATATTCTGTCTGGGATTTCCCCCAATCGTAACCAAAATGAAAAAAACAAAACTTTTTAACCAAGATTTTTATCCGAAGAAATGCAAACTCACTGACTTCATTGTGAGTACTTTTTCGACTGACTGACAGCATTGCGAGTGCTGTTTTGACTATGGTCAAAAGTATATTCAGCAACTGCAGTATATAGATAGTTACAGTGTGTTTCCTAACATAATTAGACTAAAACCTCTGATCAGAAGTGGTGCATTGTTTATCACCACTGTATTAAAGGGGAACTTTAGTACAGCTCTATCTATCCACATCAGGGATATAGTGTGAAAAAATCCTTGCAGTTGCAGATGCTCTCTGTGTCTCTGAAGCACAGCTCAGCGCAGATGCAAAATCTTACCCCGACTCAAAAACAAGATTTAGCATCCGAGCCAAACTGCGTCATTTGACAGAGTTCGGGAACACGAAACACGTCATCCGGCGTCATCCGGCAGACAAAAGTAGCGGGGAGATCTGGGTGCAGGCAACATGGAGGAAAGGTAAACATTGTTCATTTGCATGTACTACCCACATTGAAATGGTAAAGCTCCCCTTTAAGTCTGCTTTGTCAAGAGTCCTATTTTGCTGGAGTGTTGTTCTTTCCAGATATTCGCTGCCTCAGCCTGATCTCCGACGGTCTCTCCTCATTGAAAATAATGTGGAAAATAACTTGACAATGCAGACTTCACCTCTTCTAATGCACTGGAAAATGTCCGTTGACAAATGTACAATACAAGCATCACCGTCCCCTTCCAGATCTACACGCCGTCGCTGTGCAAAAGCCTTTGACATGTAAAATGTTTTGATTGGCTGTCGCAGCTATAACTGTGCTGCATTTATGCAGCCCATTTACTCGATGATTGATTTTATTCATAATTTTTTTCTGGAGAAAATGTGTGACTGAAGAACAAACACAGTGGGTAGAATTACAACTGTGTGTGTGTGTGTGTGCGTGTGTGTGTGTGTGTGCCCCTCATAGATAGTTTCTATGTGTGCCACACAGCACCTGGGTTGTAACTAACTGAGGAACGCTGACCGATGATCTCACTGCTTGGTGACTTGAAACCAAATTCAAAAGCTGCTCTGTCATTGGTTGTAGCATGAAAGCAGGATGTGGGACCGATGAGAAATGAAGCCAACACTCAAAACCGACAGAGAATTGCAAAATGTCAGCTCGGATGATGTACTACCATGGTAATAGAAGAATGCCTGAAGGAAGGAGAAAGAGAATGGTTTTGGTTTTGTTATAATAGATTTATTTGAGACACGCATGTTGCAAATTACAATAAAGTTCTTTCTTTAAAGCACTACTTCACGAAGCAGACAATTAAACAAGTGAAAGTCAAGCAAATTGTATTTGTATAGCCCTTAATCACAGTTACAGTCTCAAAGGGCAAGAAAAACTCGCTTAATTATCAAGGAAGAAACCTTGAGAAGGAACGCAGAGTGGGGGATCCCCACTCTGGGGACCCATTGCACTCTAGGAGTGCAATGGGTGCCATAATAAACATACATAGTATTTACAAGCAAACACGTTAAATACAATGAAAGGAGAAAATGTTGTATTGTCCATGGTGATGCGGTGCTGGCTGGTGAGCAGGCTGGTAGCCTTCAGGTGGTAATGCAAAGTAATGCAGATGTCACACACTAGCTAGAGTCACACATCAAACATCAAGATAAAACTCATAAATACTCGTCACACTTGGGAGTGAACTTGCTGTCACCACAAGTCCTTATCTCCTCTCTCTACAGCTTCATATCTTTATTTATGTCATCATAATGGCAGTAGGCCCACATTTATCATCATAATAAAACATGTAAAGATGATAAAGATGTTTCGGGAAGATACGCTTTAAAACCGCTACACTGCATATGCGGCATTGACAGGAATTGCTCTGAAACGAAGGCTACTCTGCCAGACTATTACGGATTCCATTTCCATTATCTGTGAAAGTCATTAGCAGAAGGATCTTCAGCACCACTACCATATGAGAAGTACTCCCCTTCCATTAGTCTGTATGATAGATTCTGGAAAGATCAGATTCTGACAAACCCTGATCACCTTTAAGAAGGAACTAGAACATTTCACCATGCGTCATTTAACCATTGTGCGAATGAGTATGTAGCCTCCTGAAACTGCTGTATTTACGATACATCTCGCTGAATGGATCCCGATCTTATACCTTTCTTTTAGGCCCATATAACCTGATCGGTCTAAGGAAGAATGAAAGGAACGGATGAACGTATGAGTAGGGATGGGTGTCTGGATGGATGGATACAAAAATAACATCCGTTGTAATGACTGCAATCGAATGCGCCTCGCCCAGAACTGACTGTCCCTCCAGTGTAGCAGTGTGATTACTGCTCCACTGCTGGCTGATGACACAAGAGACCCCTGAGAATGTACAGTAAAACAGAGCTGGACTCAAAGTGGGAGGCCCACATAATAGCCCCTTAGAATGAGTTGAATTGTTTCCTGATTGCAGAAAAATATGATATTTTCACGTTTTTGTCTTTTTCGTTTTAAATGATATGATGTCATATCACGCTGTGGGTGTAATCACATGGCATTGATTGCTGAAACTTCAGTCTTGTGTGAACAGGGAGACAAAAGGCCAGAGGCAGAAGCAGGGCCGTTTCTGGTTATCAGTGGTACAACAACGGCTTAGGGCCCCAAGCCACCTGGGGGCCCCGTTTAAAAAAAAGAGAAGAAAAAATACATTTGGTCAACTTTTTTTTTGTTATGTAAAATTGTTCAGTGATTTGGATCCTTCGCTCAATCTCAAAATGTGTTAAAATGTAGCTTAGGGAAAGAGAATAGCTGATTCTCCCCGGACCCCCCCTACATTGTTTGGCCACAAGCCACAATGGTTTGGGTGGGGAATTTGTAGAGAAGAGATTGCTATGTTTTTTTAGCTTAATATATATATATATACATATATATTTCTGAATTCATGAAAATTGAGAAAGGGGTTTGATAAGTCAGATGTGGGTGGGTGGGGGGGGCAAGTAGGATGTGGCCTAGGGCTCCCAGAAGGCCAGAAACGGCCCTGGGCAGAAGATGGTTTGCATTGGACGCATTCAGCGATACAATTGTTGACGAAATCCATTTCATGTTTATGTTCAATGTTTATTTGTTAGACATTTCCAGTAATTGTTCCTCTGAGGCGAAGACTTGCTGTGACAAAACCAACCCATCTAATGCTTAGAGGGGGTCAAATCAACAACACGGCAATGAATTACTTGCACAATAATATTTGACAAAGTCTACCGGGAGGTGGTTGAACTGCCCCCTGATGTGAATCAACAAGACAAAAGACAAATAGGTTCATCCTCCTGCTGCTCCTCAGTCCCTCCCTCTCTCCCTCCCCCCCCCCCCCCCCCCCTCCCCCCCCCCCCCCCTCCCCCCCCCCCCCCCTTTGTCTGCAGTGGGTCCCCTTTTAACTGTTCTGTGTAAATACTCCCAGTTTCCCTCCATTAATGTGGATATTTTATAGGAAAGCAGAGTACTGTGTTTTTACGATTGGCTGACTCCTGCTTGGCCTTCACCGTCATTCTGTCTCTGTAGACTCAGTAGACTTTGTCTATACTTTGGTTGTATTCATGTACGGTGTTATATGGTGTTATATGTGGATGTGGTGGATGGTTTGGACTGGCACTCTTATCCACTTGGACACTTCCATGTGGATGCAAAACAAAACGTTCACTAGCTTACCATGCTCCAAACAAAGCACTGTTTAATATTACAGTACTAATAGTAAATCCAGTTTTTCTGTCACAATTTCTTTGTCTGTCAAACTTGGGAGAACATCTCCATGCAGTAAAATTGGGCTTTATCTAATTCCCATCTACTTCACATTAGCTGGAGTGAAACGGATCATTTTATCGCACTGATTAATATTAAGACAAGTATAGCAAGGTCTTGTTTGGAAAAAGTGAAAGAAAATCAGTGAAATGATACCGCACATACACGAGGGAGGGAAACAATGAATAAAAACGTTGATTGTAACATAGAATATTCATTTTTTATTGGAATTAATGTTTATTTCAGGATGGTGTCTCATGAGTCTTGAAATAATATTTTGTGTGTGTTTTTAAAATCAAGGGCCACATTGAATAAATGTCAGACATTCTTTTTGTTTCCTTGATCATGTTGCGTTGTTTGCATGATTTTGTGGTGAGTTTGGACAATTCTTCAAAACATTTAAATCCTTTACATTGGACTTCTCGTGGTGAAAGGCACATGGCAAGATAGTAAAAAAGAAAATAAAAAGAGCAAGAAAGGTGCACTTTGATATAAAGCAGAAACAAAACATTCATAATGTGAATTCATCCCACAAGTTTAAAAAAGCTGAACTAGGAGTCAACTCCAACACAAAAGACATTTGACATTTTACTTTGGTTTAACTTTGACCTTTGACCTATGCACCTCTTTAAAATGAGTAAAGCTATGTGCACGCGGCTTGCTCTCCATACAACATTGTCCTTTCTCTTCTGTAGCAAATGCCGATTTGCATTATTAGAGTGCTATTGCATTCAATTTCATCAGTATTTGGCATGGCATCTTCTCAGTAATGCTAACTTAAAAATAAGTGTTCCCAGTAGACACAGTCCAATGAGTCCTGTCATAGAATCTACAATCGGGTCACGTCTCCAAATCAAATGAGCTATGTCTTTAAAAGGCACAAGATGATTCTGATGATTAGCTCAACTGTGAGACTACGGACACTGGCTCTTGGGCAGGAAATCACTTGACAGCTAAAATGGGCACGTGAAGTCATCGAGACCTTTGGCTTTCGTGCATAAAGCCATTGCCGTAAGCCTAGCTCTTGTCCATGGTGATTTATGTATATAAAATGAGGCACTGTAATAGTAACATACATCTTACTGCAGTAGTACAAATCTGTGTGGTGAGCATGTCTTGAGAAATGCAACGCAGTCGATTAGATTATGGACGGTAAAAGTCTTCGCTCAATTCATAAGCGTTATCTTGTAGTCAAGCAAATTCATGTGCTTCCATCATGTTCATCACCACTCTGAGAGCCAGGAACGAGACAAAAGAAGTGATGTAATAATTTAGGCAGTGGACTCCTCTCGTTGTTTGTTTTCAATATTTAATATTGAAAAAAGTTATTTTTTTAACATTCTCTGGCCTCGTCGTTTTGTTTTTTCTAAGTTCATTTGTTTTTGTATTGTTTTAGTTGTTTTTTTCTTTCTCTTAAATTCGCTTCTCAATGTTGAAACACAAGTCGCACAACGTCTATTCATTCATTCATCTTCTTCACATCTCCATCCTACTTTCACACGTGTGGTCACCACGGTCTCTCATCTCCCCGTCTCTTCCTCATCTCCTTTCAAAAAGAAAGTTCATAGGAAGAGAGTGTGAGGGAACGGCCTTGGAGGGTGGTGACCTCACTGTGATCCGAGGTGACCTCAGACCTCACATGTCCTCGTACAGCAGGACTCCGCTGAAGATGGTGAGGGGCTCTACGGAGTGAGCCAGCTTGCCCATCACCAGGTCGATGCAGACCGTGTCCTGGGCCTGGAGCGGCAGGATGACGTTGAAGACGGCCAGGGAGCCCGGCGGCGTCTTGGCCTCCGCCACTGGCTTGTTCTCCAAGCCCTCGGGCTGGTAGCCTCCAGAGTCCACGCGGGCCATGCCATAGTTGGATTTGGACAGGACTGCCTCGATCTTCTCGTTCTTGTGGCCCGTCAGGACGGCGCTGAAGAAGTAGTGGCCGTCCAAGGGAGCGGTGAACACACCTGTGAAGGACACAAACCCGGGTTGGTCAGAGGGTTTTTGGGTGTGATGGTTGACCGTCAGATGGCTCCTGTGTGTGGGCTTGGGTAGTGCTAGCCTTACCGTTCACAGGGTCGTAGAAGTCTCCTTTGTTGACAAAGATCCTGTCAAATATGATGGTACCGGGCTTCTCAATGGGCTTAGTGAGGGCAGCTGAGAAGGACAGCTTGGGCACATTGGCATCGGCACCAGGCATTCCTAAGGACACAATGAGACAGTAAGACATTGAAAGCCGTCACTTTTGTATGGACTTGTCTCGCTCTACTGGTAGAGCAAGGCATTAACACAGCCATGGTTAGGGGTTGGATTCCCACTGGGGCTGCCCACTCACAGAATTGCATGCAAGATGCTTCGGATGAAAAGTAGAGTCCATGAAAAGGCATATATATCATTGTTATTATGTTAATTCAATAGATGAAAATGGCTTAGTGGATTACTGGAAATTCAATGCAAGGATGGTCAAAGATTTGGAACCATAAACAGTGGAAACAGCTGTTGAGGATTTAGGATGCTGCAACTTAACATTGGCTTATATAAATCCATTGGGAGATTCTACAGTGGTTAAACTGTGTGCTTGTTGTCAGTTCAAAGCCACATCCAGGCATGCTATGTTACAATAACAATACAGATGTTACAGATACTGAAACAATGAAAGAAAAACACACAACATAAGGGAAATAGTTATATTTAATAGTTAGAAAAAACCCAAGAAACAAAGACATACCTGTTTCACCTTTGGGACCTACAAGAAAACAGAAGGGCAATTTAGAAAGAGTAACAGCCATGGTTTGGGAATGAGTTGATTAAAGCAATGTATCTGTTATATTACTTAAGAGTTATAATTGCTTCATAGCATTTAGTAATTACTAAAAACTACAAAAAACGATTACCCAATCATTTACCCCATTTACCCAATAGATATACCCTGTATATCTATTTACTCTATCTAGTCTACATACATATTAACTATATCTTTCTTCTTGCCCCCTTCTATGTTCCCTTACGTCTCTCTCTCTCTCTCCATCTTTCCTTCTTCAAAAACAGACATCTGTTGGATTCATAATTCTGTCTGACTCTTTCCTTAGCCCTCCCCACCATCTCTCATGTTCTCTCATCCACCCATCTTCACACAGTCATCCCTCTGTTTGATCCTCCTACCCTCTGTGCTCTCTCTTTACCTTGTGAACCTCTGGATCCGTAGTCTCCCAGTCTTCCAGGGGGTCCGGTGGGACCCATAGGCCCTGGAAGCCCAGGCGGTCCAGGCAGGCCTGCGGTGGATGAGATGTGTGTCAATAAAACCAATATGACATGATCAAGCCTTGAGATGTTGTGCTCTGTCCATCCCCACATAGAATACAGCGGGACAATGGTTAATAGATCAGGCTGTAGCTGTATTTTCAGCGGGGGAAGCGAGTTGTTAGGAAAGCTTCCAGTGTATATTCGCCTCCTGAGCCTAACGCTACATGCTTATCATCACGTGTTCCCACAAGTAGAAACAACCAAGTATGTTAAAGTCAACATGGCTGCTATCTGGGGAGGGTAATGAAAATAGTGAATAAGATTGAGATGGCTGCTGATCTAAAAATACGTGGTTTGGATGAAAATTAAATGGAGTAGAGTGGAATAAAGACACAGAATATGACTTGGACTACTGTGTGTATAGCGTATCCAACAGCAACAGACAACAATTGCGTTTAATGACAAGGAAAACATGTTTTTGAGCGTGTCTGGTATGCATTACATCAATACACAGATTATTTAAAATTGGACAGGGAAAGCATATTAGAAACACAATGGACAAATGAGAGCCGGGACTGGAGGCGACTGGAGACAGAACACAGAAGAACCAGTAGGACCAACGACAACAGCATTGAACGATTAGGAGAACTGGAAGAAACGCAACAGGCCACACAAGAGATGGGACAATATTACAATACAAACTTAAACTACCTAAAACATACAGGACTTTGACAAGTTGAGATACAGCATATCACTGTGTGTCTGTATGTGCCTGCAAGCCAGTGTGTGTGTGAGGGGCTGTGCATGACTGTGTCTGCTTTGCCTTGAATGATAGGGTTGTTTCAGCTTAACTGCTTTCCCACTGGATTGAAATGTGATTGAAGTGTGGGAAACCATAGTCAACATATCCCAAATGAGCATTCATCTGCAAAAGAAGGATTTGTGTGACTAGTTCCTTGCAAAACAATATTTGAATAACGTGGTTGGTTGGTTGATGAACGCAGGACTTTATAAGTAATTTGTTTAATGCGACTTAAGTCTGCTGGCATGGGGCCGTGCAAAATGTATGTGTGGTTGTGTGTATCCATGGCGATGTACGTTTTTCAGTTGAAATCATGAACTTTGATATGATACATTTACTATATGCCACTAATGGACATTGCCATATTTAAAAATGCCATTATACTTTTTACAAACATAAAAGTCCACCTTGCTCTTGATAATATTTGATATGTTTTGCACATTTTCTCGAGACCTGGCATACACACACACACACACACACACACACACACACACACACACTGTGTTGTATCTCACAGACAGGAAACCTGGAACCAGATAAGGCTATAGTGGCATTAAAGCTGATATCTATGTATAAATAACCATGCAATTATTTTACATGTATGTTACATTCGTTTAAATGTCTCAATCTTAAACATGAAAACAAAAAACAATGTGAAGGATAATCTGTGGCGGTAGATCACCTCAAGGTTTTTACAACCCAGTGCCAACATCAATAACCATGATCAATTCAAATTGTTTGAGTGTTTGGTATACAGAATGCCAGCTATCCGCCCCACTGGCTTCAAGGCTAAAAGTTGGATTTCTCAGTCAGGTCATAGTTAGTTTAATATAATCATGGTTAAGTGCAGCTCCACAGACGAAACATTTTCCAACCTCTGTGCAGTACAACAGCACCTATAGGCCAAGGAAAAGGGAAGACAGAGGAGAACATTTGTACTATTTCAGAGAATAGCAACTTAAAATCAAATTACGAAGAGTTTTTACAACAGAAATAACATTACTGGAATTAAAATAGATACGTATGAGTGCTAGACACAGAGTGTTTGATGGATATGTGGATATTACATTGGTCAGTCAACACTAGCCAAAAATACTTTTTTTTTTTCTGTTGTGAAAAATGGTTTCCATTACGACCCCATCGGAGTTCTATAATAGAAAACATATTTCAAAACCTTGCTCGTAAATAAAATTAACAAATTCTGTCATGGAAATCTCTGAAGGGCTTCTGGATTTGCTCCAATAAGCATATTACTGACTGGCAACGCAAATATTTCCCCGCTGAACCCGAGTGACATGAGCTTGTTTATTTTGCAGGGTTTCACATTATGATGGTTTTATGTCCACACATGTTCCATCCATTAACATAAGGCTTTCTGTGTGGTGCTTTATGGATTCAAGCATGTATCTGCAGAGAGATGCACCCAATAACGTCCAAGACAATATAAATGTCAAACAAATACCCATCCTGCCCTTTACTGCCAAATAACTAGTATATCCATATCATGAAAATATTCCTGTAAAAACCAAAAGAATGGTAACAAAAGGTTATGAAAGGTCAAAGGTGAAATCATGGCACATACAGGAATAGCTTCCAAAAGGAAAAAAAACACCAAAGTAATACAAAGAATGAACAGCTCTCAGAATAGAACGGAAGAGAACAGAACAGAATACAATAGAGATGAGTAAGGGGTGGGGAGGTCAGGGTCACCCACCGGTCAGGTCCTGCTCCGAGAGGATCTGGAACTCTGTGAGGATGTGGTTGACGGAGGAGTTGAGGTTCTTGATCTCGCCGTGGATGCCGTCCAGCTCCTCGGTCTGGATGTATTCGAGGATTACTCCGTGCGCGATCACCGTGGAGTTGAGGCCGCTCACGCAGCTCCACAGGCCGGACACGTGCTTGTTCAACCCTGGGGAGTTAGAAGGCGACAACACACGCACGAAGAGTAAGCCGTTGCGAGAGGACCTTGAAAAGAGATGAGTCGTTACAGAGAGGTAAAGACATCGATGAATGGGAGAACAGATCTTTGATAAACATCACACTAATCGTAACCCCAGTTCCTGGGCCAAGAATAGCCGGTATGTTTTTTTGGCAAACACAATTTAGCAATATTTGATTATGCCTTACACGCTTTGCATGTGATCCAGATTGGTATGAACTCTTTAAAGGAACAGTCAAATCTGAGTGAAGAACAAGAAAGGAACTTTGCTTTTCCATGGGATGTCTACTCATACTCACACACAGAACTGCAATCATTATATTCACATTGATAAAAGGGGCCTGCTTAGTCCCAAATATATGTTTGCGGACACAAAGGAGGCACACGATTAGATACAAAACAACAAAGGAGACGAGGAACCGTACCTTCCTTGATCCTCTGAAGGGAGTCCGACACGCCGTCCATCCTGCTACACACCCCCTCCAGCTTGGTCAGCCTCTTCTCCAGCCCGTCGCCGGACCTCCTGCAGTCTCCCATCTCCACCACCAGCGTGCTCTCGAACCGACGCACATCCCTGTCCATCCCATCCAAGCGGTCGCGGCTCTCCTCAATGTGCTCGTTCACCTCCAGCTGGATCTTGTCCAGCTCAGAGATGATCTTGTCCTTTGTGTTTCCTGTCGGGCGCGACGAAGGAAGGAGGTTTAACGAACAGAAGGGGAGGAAAGGTCTTGGGTGTTAGTCCCGACCTTGGCCATTACACGCTAAAGTGGTCAACACATGATGAACCTCGGTAGAACAGTTCAGAATACAGCTAGCCAACAGATGGGAGTTCAGCGCTTTTAACTGATAAAACATGTATTTGAGTTCAGAAATGAATAAAAAATCTAAATGACGTGTCATTTAGATTCTGGTGGTTTTAAAATGTCAAAGAAAGGTGTCAGCGCCAACCGGGGTCAAAGATGAAATAGTTTGAACTTTGAGCGCAGTGTCAAGGTGAAAAAATCGGAGCAGTCTGCTGCACCCAGGCTACCAACGTTAGCGTCAACGCTAGGTTGACTTCGATGCTCAACTCCACAGGAACACATTGGCAGCGCTGGCAACGCAGAGGCTGAAAGCTCATCATGTGTTGACGGCTTAACACAAAGCTATTCCTAGTCTCCTGTCCTCACCTAGGTCAGTGATGACGCTGCCGTGTTTGTGCACCGTGTGCTCCAGGCCCTTCAGAGTGTCGTTGATGGAGCTGAAGGTCAGGAGGACCTCCGAGAGCTCACCCTGCAGCCTCTTCAGGTGGTTGCTGTTCAGGGTGCCTCCGATCACGCTGTGGCCATCCAGGGGTTTCTCGCTGCCCAGCCCAGCGCCAGACAGCCCGGTACCGCCACTTCCTCCACTACCGCCGTCTGTATCGGGTTTGAGGTCATATTGATGATGAATGATGACTCAATTTGTTCATACATATGGCTGGATGGATGAATGATGGATGGAAGAATGGATGGACCTATGGGTGAATGGATGGATGGACCTATGGGTGGGCGGATGGAGCAACGGGATTGGACCAACCTGTAGATGTGTCCAGTCCGTTCTTGCACTGTCCCGTGCACTTCTCCACGTCCTGTCTGAGCTTGCCCACCTCCTCCTGCAGGTTGGAGCAGACCTGAGAGCAAAGGCCCTGGTCCAACGCCACTCTGCCCTGGATGGTTCTGATGTGGATCTGGAGGCGGTCCAGGGCATTCTGGGTGTGGTTCTTCAGCTCGCGCAGCTCGTCCTCCACTCGGCCGCACGTCTCACCGCAGCCGTGTCCGAGAGTCTCGATCTCAGTGATGATGCGGTTGAAGTGTTCCCCGTGATCCCCCGTCAGGGCTTTGATCTGCCGCACGTCGTGGCTCAGGTCCACCACCTTCAGACCGTTCATCAATGTCACATTACAATGAATGAGGACTTTGACTTTGTCAAATGAGTCACACTGACTAATCATTGACACTGACATGTGGTCGATAAAACACAGTATTTATGCATAGTTTGTTATTAAGAGATTCAAATCCAAATAATACATAAAGATGAGGTGGATGCCCATAGGACATAATCCTCACCTTGTCGAGCAGAGAGTCTCCAGACACAGAAAGGTTTTTGAGGGTGGTGCTGAAGTGGTGAATCTGGCCCTCGTTGGCTACAACCCTCCACTCCAGAGATTTCTCTGTGGTGTCATTCGTCCCCGGTAGTCTATCACCATCTCCACCACCACCAAATCCTCCTTCTCTTCCTCCTGTCACTCTATTCCCTCCCCTGTCTCCCCGTCCTCCTGTTGCTCCTCCTCCTCCTCCTCCTTCCTGGTTGCAGCCACACTCCTTCATCATAAGGGAGGTGGTGTTCTCCAAGCGTTCTAGCCTCTTGTCGTGCTCCGTCACCTGGCGCGTCACCAGCCTCACGTCCAGCTCCACGTCCAAGATGCGGAAGCCCTGGTCGTCGAAGCGGTCCAGGAACACGGTCCTGAGGTCCTTCACCACGTTCTCCGTCTGTTGGACCGAGCCGTTGATGCGCCGCTCCAGGTCCCGCAGTCGTCCATCCAGCTTGTCCTCCGTCACCACCGAATCCCCCCCGCCATCGGTTAGCTTAATGTCCAGAAGTTTCTTGATGATGTCATAATTTCCCGAGGTCGTGGCGATCTTGCGTTCGGCATCGGTGACACGGTTCCTGAGGTCATCGATGCCGTCGCAGCAGCCCTGTGAGCGAGCCACGTCTCGTCCCAGCCCGTCCAGGCTCAGCCGGTGCCGTGAGTCCATAACGCTCAGCTGCTTCTCCAGAGCGCGTATCTTCTCGCGGTCCGCTTGCTGCTGAAGCCGCAGATCCTCCACACCTGCCTGCAAGACCAAGCGTGGGAAATGACCCACTGAAGCACAGCACCTTGCTCCATATTGTTCACACGTCGTGTCGGCTAGCCCGCTCACACGTACAATACTCATTGATCATCAAATCAAATGTGAGGTTCTGTCGTCGTGTGCTACCTGGCAGAAGGAGCAGGAGAGAGACACCCTCCTCTCCAGCTCGCTAAGGATCTCCTTCTTCAGGGAGTTCCCCTTCCCTCCGCCCACGCCTACTCCGCCTACCTCCAACTCATTGCCTTTGCCGTTCACGAGGTGGTTGTTGATGTTGACCAGTGTTTTGTTATGGTCCTGGGTTTAAAAAAATACAATCATTCATTACACCCACTTAATAATAATCGAACAAGAGTATTTCTAATGCAGACACTTCCTTCTTACTTTGGAAACACAGTAAGCCAGTGACGAATGCAGTTCAAGCAAGGTTGGAGGAATTTGTAGTTTTCCTCTACACAACCGCCCGCCATCAAGACCCCAACAATGATCATTTCTATTTTCTATGCAGTGAACTGCACCAGAGCCCCCCCCAGTCACCTGGGTACGGTTATCCAGCTGGTCCAGCTTGGTCTGGATGCTGTGGATCATCTCCTTTATCTCTGGCTGGGCAGCATCGGCTGGGTTCCGTCCTCCTCCGCCCGAGCTGGTACGGCCTGTTCCACCGATGCCTCCGCCAAAGCCCGGTTTTCTCCCGGTCTCCTCCTGGAAGCGATCGTTCATGCCCCGCAGGGTGGACTGCACATTGTGGAGGTCCTTGGTCAGGCTCTGGATCTTCTCCTCCAACTGCCTCATCTTGTCGCTGTCCCCTCGCCCTGACCACGCAAACAGACACATGCAACATGTTGCTTCCAAACACAGAGTTGTGCTGACATTTGTAGTCGTTTAAATGTCGCATTTTTCACAGCTGCAAACATATTCACTGTTGTAAACCCATTAGCCCCATGTTAAAGCTATTATTGGGAAACGAGTAGATTGCCGCTTGTGTACCTTGGTATCCTCTTGGGGACCGTTCTTTATCGTGCTGTCGTAAGTGAAAGCATGTGCGCTTCAATGTGCCCCAAACAGCCCAGCATATTTTCAACAATAGTCTCACATTAAAATAACTAGTAACCCTTGAAATGTGTTAAAGGACCACACCAAAGATTAGGCCAATGATTTTGCAGGGCTAAACAACTCTCTATCTCTGTTCATGATCCATCCACCCACCACTGTCTCCTCCACCCTGTCCGGTGCCAGTTCCACCCTGGCCATAGCCGTTACCGGTACCGCCCTGTCCAGGCCGGGGTCTGGGCCTGGTGGTGGATATCTGGGTCCCGGAGTCACCAACAGGACCGACGCTGCAGTCTTCTCCACTGTAACCATGGCAACACTTCCACTCCATCTCCGTCACCATCTTGTAGGTCATCTTGTACCTGGGCCTCATGAACGTACGGTAGCTAGAGAGACACAGACGGGTCGTACATGAGGACTCAATAGCACACTGAAAGCATATACAGCAAGACAACAGACAATGATCTTCTGTTTGTGCATAAAACACAAACACACAATCTGGATCCAATTGGATGGGATCATGCAAGGTAATGCCCAAAGCTGGCATTCACAAACGCTAAAAAAGCTTGGACCACAGAATTCACATAGAAGAATCTCCCAAAAAACGAAAACATTGTTATTAATTTATTCTCTATTTGCTACTAGAACAGGGGCGCAAAGTGCAAAATGTTAATGTAAAATAAATGTTCTTCCTCTTTTGTCTGCCTCTCTAGTTAAAGAAGAATCACCTACATTTCAAGCTGATGCTCTCCATATTGTTCTATATTGTAAAGTAAGGCTAAATCAACGCGTAATATGTATATATTTATCATGCCATGACACTGACCATGGTGAATTTAGATTAGATTCAGAGAATTAAAGGGACGTTCCGCCGGCAAAGCCACGTTTTTATTCTCATCATAGTGTGATTGTAGTGCCCCAAGCCCGTTGAAATGTACCCACAAACCAAACAAAAACGCTCTGAATAAACTACAGATGCAAGTTGTATAATATTGTCAATTTACTACGTCCATGGTGCATTGCACGGCAAGCGTGAGTCGAGCCGGACATTACAGGAACTTGTTTACAAGACATTCCGGGGAATGAAAATAGCCGTATTTTGATCCACAGAATGCATTTATAAGCATTTTTTTCATTTGTAGGCTTTTGTTAGGCAACTGGGAGACCATTAAAATATCGAAAATCGGTGGAACGTCCCTTTAAGGAAAATAAACAAAATATTTTCAAAACATTTCATTTGGGGAAAGGGGTATACGTAAACAGTAGCCTATAACTCTAGACAGTAAGGCTATAGTTTCGCAAATATCGGTACCTAAACTATGATCCGTCCCTCCATGTCTGCATCTGGTCGGCATACATTGTGTTAAATGCTAAGCTAACATGTAAAGAAAGTTGCATTCGAGTATGACTTCTTGTCTGCCTAAACAGTGAAGCGTTGATGACTTGAACAGTGGTGGACATGATATTTTATTTGTCTTCGAGTGGACAGGAATGATTTCTGCGTCTTTTACCGTAGGCAGTGCAATATAGGGGCATATCACCGCAACCCTAACCCTAAAACTAAGTATGTGGGGGAGGGCTAGGTCCGGTGCCCAAGGCATGGTTGAAAAGTTCTGTATGCCTCAAACTCATTTGATCAGAGAAAAAGGTTGCTGTTGAACTTAAATTCATATGTGAGTCGGGCAAAGCATAGCATGTTGCCTAAAACCGTCAGGAATTCGAATCATATATCATCTAACATTTAGTAAAGACATTAGTTACCACAAAATGTAATCTAATAGAACAAAACTTTTTCTGCTGTCACAAACTGTTCAAATGGCCAAACAAAAACATTTCTTTCCAAATGAAAGAAGCTCTCCAATTGAATGGATCACTATACAAACAAAGCCATTACTGGAGACACACTGGTCCAACAGAGCCAGTGCCAGACTCTAATCATGGACTGAAAACGTTTGTGCTGCACATCCTTGGTAAAATGAAACACTTAACTGTCTTTTGGTTTTTTCTGGGTGGATTCTATGAATTCTGGGGCCATTCAAGTGTCTGAGGAATTAAAAACTCAGTTTCTGTGGGTGGATTTTTTTTTTTTTACCCAGATCTGGTTCTGTAATCACATCCACTTGATTCCTCCCTGACTGCAGTACAATACTGGTGCCAGTCATCACAATGATTACAACTGTTGAGGCTTTGTCAAGGGCTATGTACACACACACACACACACACACACACACCCCCACACTAATATGTGCGTATTATTTGTAGACTCCTCCAATGCTGGCTTGAGCTTTGAAGGCAGCGGTGAAATGAACATTCTTCACCATGCCTTGTGTGAACATTTGCTCATATTATTTTTATTATTTTTTTCATTTTTTGGGATTCTCTCTCTCTCTCTCTCTCTCTCTCTACTGTATGTATGAGCCCCACAGCCCCAGATCCCCTGTAAACACAGCCATCTGCAGTCCAGCTGTTAACGGCTTGCAGTGAATAGAGCTTGCTGGCTTGGCTGCTCTCGGCTCTTCTTCCTTAAAACTAACATAACTTACTTCCACCATAGACCGGCCGGGTATGGTCTCCATAGACCGGCCGGGTATGTCCACAGCCCTTCATACCTTCAGGAGGTGCTTATTCTCACCAGAGAGAGAGAGAGAGAGCGAGAGAGCGGGTGAGAGAGAGGAGAGGAGAGAAATGTAGGGAAACACACAGCTTGAAGCGGTGGAGTCGTTCGGGGTGTTTTTCTACCAAACTACACATAACCATGTGGTGTGGGGTTGGAGAATGCGAGGCCACTCTCAGTTCTCCTCTCTCGTATGTTGTCACTAAGCTCGCCGGCCACAGAGCTTGTTCTTTTGTCATTTTTTTGTGATGTTAGCTTTTGTAAATGATTGACCTCAGAAGAAATGTTTTGG
>OOFB01029696.1:0-11702 GCA_900323305.1 Trachyrincus murrayi
TGCGTGCGTGTATATGTGTGTGTTGGTGCAGCTTCAGCTCCAGTGTGCTGCATGTGCAAACACATACACACACACACACGCACACACACACACACACAGACACACACACACACACACACACACACACACACACACACACACACTGCGCTCCTCCACCACCACTTTTAGGATTCACTGTCTCTGTTCTCGCTCAGGCTTTCTCTCTCTCTCTCTCTCTCTCTGTCTCTCTCCCTGCTATTTTTCCTCTGTGCTATGGAACCATGGTCCATTTATCCTAACCCAATTATTATCGAAGCCCGGCCGAGCAACATGATGGATGGTGCTTTGTTTGGTCTGGGCTATGCTGACACACACACACACACGCACACACACACACACACACACACACACACACACACACACACACACACACACACACACACACACACACACACACACACACACACACACACACACACACACACACACACACACACACACACACACACACACACACACACACACACACACACACACAAACACACACACACACACACACACACACACACACACACACACACACACACACACACTACTGGATTGATTTCTGCAGCATTGGTTAGACAGGGCGGATGGACAGACAGACAGATAGAAACGTAAGCAGACAGGCAGACAGACAGACAAGACAGTTGGACCAAAAGGCAGACACTGACAGGTAAGAAGACAGTCAGACACAGTCACTCTTTATACGGCATCTGTGATTCATGGCGGTGGTATTAATCAGGATGCCGATGTCTGGCAGTAATAGAGAAGTGATCACACAGAGCAGCTGACTAATTGGACACTGAGTGGGGACTAGTTGATGGTGGTTTATGGTTCTCTGCATGCATGCCTGAAGACGCTCATTCTTCTTCATCTTCTGTGTTTTGCCCAACAGCTCCTATTGTACATTACTGCATAACACAGGGGGGCGGGGGGATGTCTCGAATATTCAAGACATCCATTTGAGACTGCAGGGTGGCGTGAACAGCAGCGTCTTCAAGCACTGTCGGGACAACGTGTCCACCTGTATCTTTATCTCACAGCACACCGCTCTGTATCGTCTCCCCCCCCCGTGTCATTTACATTTTATTATGGCCCTGAACCCGAGTCTTATCGTATTCTCACACTCTCTCTCCCTCGCAGAGGGGTTGTAGGTTTATCACGTGAGTTAAGATTTGTGTTAAGATGTCACTTTACAAAGATGACACTATGACCATTTTAATGTTTATTAGTTGTTGTGGAGTGTGTGTGGGTGGTGGCTGGTTTAGGCAGCCTCACCTGGCCCGAGTCAGGCTGATTAGACTCTGGGGCCGGGGGAGGCTGCACACCTGTGGTGCATCAGGATAATCAAGGCCCACAGGTTAAACCAGCCGTCACCACACACACAGCGCGGCCATGTCAGCACTTACCACCTGCTCTGCCTACGAAACTATTCTCAACTTTACAATAAACCAGTTTACTCATCGACTACCTGGTGTTGGAGGAGCCCAGCAAAAGCCACGTATGTGGTGTGTAGCAGGGTAAACTGCTACAGTTACTATTATCATTGTCATTCATACCACCGAAAGCCTTGCATTTGATCTGTTTTCAATTTGCAAGATATAACTCCAAAGCCAAAGTCAAAGTGTTTTATGATCGACTGTGCAGTGTAACAAGGTCATCTGTACAACGGCATTCTTGTGATACGGCTGGGGTCATCTACGTAGTAAAACACACATAGCAAGCAGTGATAATGAATAAAAAGTAGCAACGGTCGTCTAGGCATAAAGAACATTCAAAAACACATTGAATCTCTGCCGCAGACTAGTCTGTAGAACCACAAAATGAAGCAAAGCCATTAAGCAGGCCTTGTTTTTCTAGAATGTACTGATTACAAAACATAACCAGAAGAACTCCAATAGCTAGTACAGGTGTGCTACGGTGGACTGTGGTGTGTTAGTACAAGGCTAGTACTAATACAGGTCCGTGCACATTTTACTCCACCCTACACGTCTGTACTT
The DNA here is from genome assembly GCA_900323305.1 of Trachyrincus murrayi. Lineage (NCBI taxonomy): Eukaryota > Metazoa > Chordata > Actinopteri > Gadiformes > Macrouridae > Trachyrincus > Trachyrincus murrayi. Next base: position 2,022 of record OOFB01029696.1, read on the forward strand.
TCGGTTAGCCACATTTTGAGTAACCAGATCCAGAAATCCAGAACCGGATCCATCCAAGGTATTCCAACCAATCACAACCAATGCTAATGCTAATGCATTACAATCACCTGCCTCAGTTCTGTTTCCGGGGGGGGGGGGGTACATTTCCATAAACAGTGTCGTGATTGGTGTCGTGATTGGTCGAAATACCCCGAAATATGTACAGACAGTCTTGAGTCTTGAGGCGAACACCAGCCTTACCACGGTGTGCAGGGCGGGGGGCGGTGGGGTGATAGGGGGACTGTATATGATGAAGCTACGGTCATCTTTACATTAGCCTGTGGGTTCTCTCTCTCTCCTACAAGGCTCTGGGTATGTGATGCTTGCTCTCCCGGACCAGGGAGGAGGAGGAGGAGGAGGGGGAGGAGGAGGTGGAGGAGGAGGAGGAGGAGGAGGAGCATCCTGAATGTCAATGAGCTTTGGCTGTTAGTTTAGCAGCCGAGTGTACAGGGACTCTTGTCTTACACACACACACACACACACACACACATACACACACACACACACACACACACACATATACGCATGCATGCACACACACACACACACACACACACACACAGACACACAGAGGCTGCCATCTGCACCCTGAATGGGCTCCATCTCTGGGTCTGAGTGGTTCTGTGCCTGGATGTATGGTTGTGTGTGGTTGTGTGTGTGGTTGTGTGTGTGTGTGTGTGTGTGTGTGTGTGTGTGTGTGTGTGTTCGACAGGTTGGGAGAATGAAATAAAAAACAGGAAAGGAAAGAACGAAAGAAATAGAGTAGGAAAGATGAAAAGAAAGAAAGCAATAAAGAATGAAAGAAAAGAGAGAGAGAGAGAGCGTGATAGAGAGAGATAGACGGAGCATGGGGCTGTGCACATGCCCTTCCCAGAGCCCTCTGCTTTGAGAGATCATTGAGAAAAGATCTATTTTTAGACATGAAAAATGAAAGGGGATAATCGTCTACGCTGTGTGTGTGTGTGTGTGTGTGTGTGTGTGTGTGTGTGTGTGTGTGTGTGCATGTGCGTGTGCATGTGCGCGTGTGTGTGTGTGTGTGTGCCTGCGCGCGTGTATGTGCGCGTGCGTGTGTGTGTGTGTGTTGGTTCTATGGGTGAACATGATGCAGGGTGATAGTCTGTTCCAAAACAACAGAGCAAAGAAGGCACACGCTATCGTACACTTCACATGCAATCATTCAAGCCACATACTAGTCCTGGAAACACACATACACACGCCTTCACCCACCCACACACACACACGCACATTCACAAAAAATCACGCACACATAAACAAACATGCACACTTGCACACACACACACACACACACACACAAGCACAAACACACACACACACACATAAACAAACATGCACATTTGTACACACACACATGCACCTCTGCACACACTTAATAACAATCTGGAAAGTGCCCGCAGCTAGGCGACACCCACACACACACACACACACACACACACACACACAATGTCCAAGACTCCGCATGCATACATTAACATATGCAGATACAAACGCACACAGACACACACACTCTTTTAGCTCTCGTTCTCCCTCTCTCTCTCGCTCACCTAACCTATCTCAATGTGCGTTTGTTTTTCTCCCCTCGTGTACTAAAGGGCCCCAGCTTGATTTCCTGTCAGCCCTCCTCGACCTTTCCTATTGGCTGCTCGGTGACCCTTCAGAGGAACACCATGAGATTCCGTCCGTCTTAATTATTCATGTGTGACGGGAGAGACTCTGGCTCCTCGCCTGTCCTCTGCCGGCCGCTCCAAGGAAGGAAGCACGAGCGTGTGCGTGTGTGTGTGTGTGTGTGTGTGTATGTCCTCTATGTATGGCCGCACATAAGTGCATATGTATCTGTGTGTGTTTGGTCTGTGTGTGTTGGGCACTTGTATGAGTAAACCTACTTGGCAATAAATCGTATTGGGATGCCACACTTTCCTTATCCACACTGAACATAACAATAGGCCTCCGCCGTGAGCACGGCCATTTTGATCGAGCTCTCTAAACATCCGCTCTCAACGACAAGCAAATCCCTCACACTGTCAACCCCTTTCTTTCTTCCTTCCTCCACTAGCATCCCTGACACCTCTCACAGGAGAGAGAGAGCTGTGGATGTTAAACTCCTTACACACATTTCACCATTAGGCTGACAAGTGAAATGCAAGCTTTAAGTTGAAGCAGATTATGGTATGGCCCTCATCTGAGTCTTGGGGGGCGGCAGACAGAAGTGGGTGACAGTGGAGGCAATGGAGAGTGTTGCCGTGGCGATGAACAGAGAGCCTGGAGATTCGTTACCGCGGATACCGCCAGGAGAGCGCACTGCGGGGATGGGACCACCTAGAGCCCTCTCTCTCTCTTTCTCTCTCTCTCTTTCTCTATCTTTCTCTATCCCTCTATCTATCTTTCTCTATCGCTCTCTCTCTCTCTCTTGCTATCTCTCTCTCTCTCTCTCTTTCTCATGCTTTCCGGTCTGTCTCCCTCCATCATTTTCTCAAAAACACTTAATAGTTATTTTCTGTCACTTTCTGCCACTCGTTCTATTCTATCTGTATTTCTCTGCTCTATCACTCTTCTCCTGCTCCATCTCTCTCTCTTTCTCCTTGTTTCTCTCTCCTGTCTGGGTTTCGCTACCTCATTGACTCTTTCATCACACTCTCGCTGTCTATCTTTGTCTATATTATTGTTCTCTGTTGTTTCCATTGGGGCTGATGAAAGTGTAACCTGAAGTGGACCTTCTAGAAATAACACAGTCAGCCACTTTAAACACTTTATTATTCAGACGCTTCATTAGAGGTAAGATTAGTCCATCACTATATAGGAATGTATTTTTCATGGAAGCCCCTAGTATGAGACGCATATAAACAAAACAAGAAATGGTAAGTAAGAAATAGAAAAAAATGACAGCGCAACATTCACTTCGTGAAGATTAAACACCTTCATATATATATTTATATATATTATATATATATTTACACTACAACCATTATCGTAAACATACAATATATTATACATTATTGATGCTTTTAATATTATAAATAAGTTGGTACTTATGACCTCGGTATGAACCAGCTTTGTTTAATATTTGTTAAATGGGTGGAAACTGTAAAGCTACGTGATTTAGTTTGACTGTAGTCACAGTAGTAGTAGTCCTATACGGTACAGAAGATGCTAACTGTAGCTTATCACTCTGGGCTGTATCGTCTCCTATACCGGAGGATGAGGATGAGGATTACTAAGGCAATGGAGGGGAACGGGTTCACTGGAAGGAGGTATTGTGTGATACTGCTGTCTTACTCTGGTCTTCATAAGGAGCACACACTGTGGTGTGTTATGAGATGGTTTCACAATAAGAGTGGCTTATTTGAAAGTCATTTCTCAGTATTGATTTCATTATGAGGTTGAGGATGAATCATGTGTGGGTGTGGAGATGTGGACAGTATGAATATAGTGAAAAATAGATTAATTAAAAGTTTGTGTGTGTGTATGTGTGTGTGTGTGTGTGTGTCTGAGGTGTGTTTGGTGTGTGTGTGTGTGTGTGTGTGTGTGTGTGTGTGTGTGTGTGTGTGTGTGTGTGTGTGTGTGTGTGTGTTTGTGTGCGTGCCTGCACGCATGCATGCATGCGTGTGTGTTTGTGGTGGCTCATAATTAGTCTTCCAATCCATCTCCAAAAACACCTACATGAACTGAAACCATGACTCACCCATTTTCTTTTTATCTCCATGGTAACGACACTCCTCCAGCGATGCACCATGGGTCAGATCATAGAGAGGCGGTGGGGCGGGGGCGCTCAGGCAGGCTGTGGCCACACTGTGGTCTCTTGGTGCCAGCGGGTATGGTGGGGTGTGTGTCTGCTTGTGTGTGTGTGTGTGTGTGTGTGTGTGTGTGCATACCTGCTGTTATGGTCGGGTGGATTTTCAGTCAAGGTTTTAATTTCAAGCTGCTGAGCTTATTTAGTTTTCGACCATTTTGTCCTCGTTAAGAAAACAGGGTACACCTGTGCTATCTTTCCCAGCTGCTATAAATGGGGTGTGGCTGCAGATCACCTTCAAATCTCTCCTCGGAGGGAACAGTGGTATGCTGGTGCAGGTGGACAGGTGGTCAGGTGGTTTCAGGACGCATTTCAGTTTTTAATCAACAGTCAAGAAACCTTTGCAGACATATCATTATTTCCACAGTGGATAATGCTCAGTATCCCCATGTCCCCTGAAGGAACATGTTTGGGTGTGTGTGTGTGTGTGTGTGTGTGTGTGTGTGTGTGTGTGTGTGTGTGTGTGTGTGTGTGTGTGTGTGTGTGTGTGTGTGTGTGTGTGTGTGTGTGTGTGTGTGTGTGTAGGTACAATCCATCCAAGCTGTCCAAAAGAAGATGAAACATCAGCATCTACCGGTGCTGCAGAGAGGATGTCGTTTACAGGCATCAAAAGAGTGTCTTCCGGAAAAAATAATTACGATATAAAATGGGCAAACTCAATCGCTAATAATGTCTTTGTAAATCGGTTGTTTGTTGATCTAAAGAACCAGGCATGTAATACACAGTAAATGTTTGTTACGTTAGGCATACCTTCATATCTCGCACACAAATTGCAGTTTGTGCACAAAATGTAAAAAAACAAAAACTTCTGATTTGTTTTTAAAGATTTTATTTGTTAATAATAAAAAATACAGTTTATAAAACATTTAGAATCATTTGTACAAGAAAGTGGGGTCAAAGTTTGCATGCGCAAAGCTACTATTCCTGTTTTCAACAAAGAAACCAAACAAGCGCCCTGATTTCAACACTACCAAGAAATGTCCTTTCCTAATTGGCTGTATTTATGTATTTACTGATTTCATTAGATAAGATAAACCAACATATAAGGCACTTGCACAGAGCTCAATCAATAAAGATGACCGCTGCTAGAAAACATGAGCAAGTTTTTGTGCAATTGGTTGATGCCGAGCAAGTCCTTACACATCCACAGCAGGTTCATAGGAGCAGAAAAAGAGTCTAGAATTTGGCACATATTTTTGACAGAGGTAATAAGCCTCTCCTTTTTGGAGCAGCACGGTGGTTTCCCAAGTAGACAGCGCCTCCTTCCATGCCCTTGAGCAAGGTTGCAAGGCCTGCTTACGGTTCTTGCCTGTCTGATGTCTGAAGAGTCCATGAGTCACTGCTTTTGTGTGAAGCTGTGGGCTACCTGGAAGGAAATCTGGTTTGAGACCCACTTCGAGGCAGTAGTACCTCAACAATGTTGCAGACAACTGAGAGCTGATGGCAAATCCAAAACTCCCAACTTTAATATATAGTTAGTACACAAGCATTAAGTTAAATCATTGAACAACAACTAAATCGTTAAAAGAAACAAATCTCTTCTACAAAACTCACTTCCTTGAAAGGAGTGTGCTATTTCAGCCAATTTAGCTTAGCAGGCAGTGTTTTGTGCGAACACACTTGCTTCCATGCTTTAACACTGCCTCATTAAGCAGCGTTTTCTGTTTCAGACACTATTGAATTCTAGCTTTAGAGATGCTTTCCTATACCAGTTCACTCTCTGGCCTCCTATATGCCTCAAGTAGACACAAATACGATCACCTTTTGTACAATATCATAAGACTAACGAACCATGAGATGACATGAGGATTAAAAGCTACACAATTATCAATCAGCGATTTGGCACAATATAGTTTGACGGATTAGAGGTTAAAATATGTTGTATTGATATACCCTGGCCATTTTAGGAACTCCAGGCTACAGCCGATACATCATAGTCTTAGTGGAGTATGAGATTTAAAAAAGACTGCTGAAGTGGTTGTATGATTCAGTCCACTATCAATATAAAAGCACTAGATTTAAAGGAGTTTAGAAAGGAAGGCCAATAAAGATGGTCAAGTTGTGTTGAACTTGTTTACCAATTCTCTCTTTGTTTGTCCAACAGTAATGGATTTGAATCCATTGGAAATATGGAATTTCACAGTTTTCCCAACAGAATTGGGAAATATGTAAGACAAAAAAGACAAAAAAATATTAAAAGACAAAAATATATGAAATATTAAAGCCATTATATATTTGGCAGTGACTTTCAAAAGTCCTAGTCTAAAGTTCCTATGTTAGGTCAGCTGAATTCAACTTGGCACACTGTGTAAATGTGCAAGGAGTGATTGTCCAAGAATACATTCTACTTCTAAGGTCCAACTGAAGGAGTACGTACAAAAATGGCAGCAGAGTTACAGGCTCAGAATCCGCAGGATAGTTGAAATTGTTTGGAGATGAAGTTGGTTGTGTTCTCTGCCTAATATGGCTAATGGTCTCATGTTTGAATTAATATTAAGGCAATTAAGAGTGTGTGCAGCACATGCCATGCATGGCATGCATACATGCATGCTAGTACAGCCATCACCCACAAAGTCATTGTAGGCTATCCCAGTTTTCAAGAATTCAAGTCTTCCCAGAATTCAATATTCATCCTCAATATGCATTATGTTGTGGGCTTCTACCGTAATACTTGACCCCATGACCCCCAAATCAAAGATCAGCCTTATTGGATGTAATGCATCACTGTTTATAATTGATACATAGAAGAGAGGCTTAGGTTGTAATGAAAGACACACGTTGAACAACTTTTAAAAAGCCCTGAAAAATAAGATCCATGTAATGAAAGATTACCCATAAGTTCCCTACTGAGCAGTGATACACTACTGCCCGTGTATGAGGACATGGCACGTCCTTTCACAATCTTATCGGCCTCTCTAAAAAAACTATTGAAAAGCTTTAAGTTGAGATGAGCAACACTGCATATGCAGCAGCTTTGTTTAGATTTAGACACCTTTTTCTTGACCTCTATTAGTAACAGCTTTTATCACATGCGTTATTCAGCCAACAAGCCACTGTTGCTGACAACAACACTTTCTAGATGAAGGTATTCCCCCCACTGTCGATAAGCTTTTCCTTCTTCTTGAGTCTCTCTATCAGACAGGAGGCTATGCCTAAAGCTCCCCCCTTCAAAAAACGAACAAAGTTGTCTCCTACCAGGGGACCCATCGCAAACAACCCAGGTTCCTTGGCGCATTCAAAGCTGTAGGGATGGATGTCAATTGGGTTCTGCTTGCAAGAGATGGGCTTTGTCGGATCAATACCAAGGTATTGGCCCTGCCCCTTTAGGAAACATAGGTTGGGGTTTGTTCCGATGAGCACCAGAGCCATGGAGATCTTGAACGCTTTCAAGGAGTTGTTCCCCTGAAGTACACACTTCATGTCAGGCTGAAAGGAAACGACACAGTGCTCGGGGAAACTAGTGTAGTCAGGGGAGAGATTACTGCCACTATTGGTAGCCATGTTACTTACAGCATGTGGGGGCTTTGAGCACATCTTGGCACACATTGAGGAGGCAATACTCACAGTCTGGGGTCCATTAGCGGCAGAGGGAGCAGCCATGCTTGTTGTGTGAGGTTGGGAGCACATCATGTTGTAGACCGTATGATATTCTGGGTACAAAGTCTTCGGCAGCTGTTTGAAGATCAGGTCAGGGTTGTCAATGTTTTTACGAAAGACATGCAAGACAGGAATGTTAGCACTGCAAGCGCATAACACTGCATCGGCAGCACTTAGACCAGCACCTACAATCAAAACTGGATCAGAGTTTGAATCCAGTTTTCCCTGGCTCACAGCCAATCCCAGGTCAGAGATACTGTGAAGTACAAAGGGAAGTTCCTCCCCCTCAACGCCTAGCCGAGCAGGAAAATCTGATGCGCCTGTGGCCAGAACTACATTCTCTGCAAACAAGCAAAAGGGGACATGGGTGTCCTTCTGCACCCGCTGGTACCCTCTCACCTCCCAGAGTGTGGCCCCTCCTCCACTGTCTTCACACTCAACTCCAGTTCCATCAAACTCTCCATCCTCACCATGACCAACCCCTCCACTCCCTTGCTCCGAACCCTCATTTTCCACACCGTCCGTCTTGTGTCCCCGGCAGAGCTTCTGTACAGAGGTCACATACGTGTTGTCAATGAAGTTCTTTTGCAGTCCCATGAGTTTCACATAATTACGGTAGTAAGACGAGATCTCCTCTGGGGTGGCTCTGTCATTGGTTACACCCCTAGGGAGAGGAACATAGAGGAGGAGAGAGAATAACAGCAGCTGCTATAAATGTTTGGTCGGTGGCCTTCCACCTGTCTCCCCCCTGCTCTCTCGTTCTCTAAATACCTGCGTTTTCCATTTGTCAGGTCTCTGTAGTTCACCCCAGGGAGCTCCATCCAGATGCCAAGACTAATCGTCAACATGGAGCCCTCCATCGCCTAAGGGACAAAAACACACTAATTGAACTGGGGAAGAAAATGCCATTCTAAGGTGGGGTAAAGTAAGAGGTTAAGGTGAGGTGAATATGGAGATGCTGACAGCGATAAAGGGATGGGGATGAGAACGTGTGTCTTACATGCCAGGCCCCTCCGGGCGTTGCCCTGCCTAGCACCAGATGTGGGATTTGCTGCTGCTTGTCCCGTCTCCACTGGAGGACGGGAGGAAATTCGTAGCCAAAGTCTGCATTCGGGTGTAGTAGGGTGTCAAACAACACTGCCACCGGGTTCCCTGACCGCCCCTCCAGGCCTTCACTCAAATATTCAAGATCCTGCAGAACAGGATTTTACAGAGGAAGGTACTTATAACCTGTATTTCTAACTGCATGGGTTAGAGCCCCCGGGAGTGTCATACCTGTTCAGTGATGGGGAGCTGCTTGGTCTCCTGCAGCTTTTGGTATAATATCGGGTTAGGATGCACTGCCCCGGTGTCTAAGTAGGGTTTGTATCCACTCAGCAGGTAGGACAAACAGATACCCGACGGCCCATTGCCTAAAAACAGAAGAAAACATAAGAGAGGAGCCTTGAAAAGTGGTCCAAGATTAGGGCCTATGCTGTAATAAACGGACAGTTAAACATATAGAACAGGAAACGAGGAATAGGGTCATGAGGCGGAGAGCTGTTGATGCTCACCTATGATGACTACAGAGAGGGTGGGCGGGTGATCCTGGGGCACCGTAGTTTCTTCCAAAAGAGGCATGATGGCAGTCAGGGCCAGAGCCGTTACTTAGGAAGAGAAGGAAAGTAGGAATAAGGAAAGTAGGAATAAAGGATTCTATGAGACTGTGAGAACAAATGAGACTCGTCTAGACGTTCACTCCCACACTGCATTCACACTCATAGGGATTGAGCCCAGATGAAGCTAACATAACACAACAGTGCTCGTGTTGTGTTATGTTAGCTTCATACGGGTTGAGCCCAGATGAAGCTAACATAACACAACAGTGCTCATGTTGTGTTATGTTAGCTTCGTACGGGTTGAGCCGAGATGCTAAGAAGCTAACATAGCACAACAGTGCTCATGTTGTGCTATGTTAGCACAGTTCCCCTGGTGCCGTCTCCAAAACCGTGTCAGCTGAGCCACACACAGACACACACACACACACACACACACACACACACACACACAGACAAAACACTAATTAATCCTGTTGTTATCCCCTTCTTTCACACTCCGGCCATTGATATTCCCATACACCATCCAAACACGTGGCCACTCCCCGCCACAACACGGTGAGCCTCCATCCCGTCACAACAAGCGGTGCACCCATGCCCGCCAAAGTCCACAGACCCCCCCCCCCCCCCCCTCCCGCTTCCTCC
>OOFB01029698.1:0-7500 GCA_900323305.1 Trachyrincus murrayi
TTGGAATAATTCACAAAGATATGACTTGAATAATGTTGAGGTCAAGAACGATGTCATGACGTGTGTGTGTGTGTGTGTGTGTGTGTGTGTGTGTGAGACGGATATTTCATATTGTGGGGATTATAGAGGAAGACGGAAAGCAGCAATCAACTCAGCAGGGTTGTCTGGTACAAAGAGAGAGAGGAAGAGAGAGGAAGAGAGAGAGAGAGAGAGGAAGAGTCAGATAGAGAGGAAGAGTCAGAGAGAGAGAGAGAGAGAGAGAGAGAGAGAGAGAGTCAGAGAGAGAGAGACTATAGTGTGCTTCACTAATGCCTTGATGATGACTAAGTATGGGGATCAGGATATTTTTTCAGCTGCTTTCCCTTTCGTCCTCTTAGGTCATTCTACACACAGCGGCAGTGTGGGCATGTCCTGCAGTTTTTCTTTGTTTTCTGCAATTCCAACTTTTATTAATATTACTGGTGTTTCCCCCCCCCCCCTCTCCATCCACCATTAACACGTCCAGGGAAAACGACTTGAAACCCAAGGACAAAGGCAGCTACACACCCATCATTAACCTTAAATGCATACTTCTAGAAACCCCTGGGACACCACGCTCACGTCAGGCCAATAGAAGGGCAGGAATACAATTGGTTCATACAGAAGACACGAAACAAGCCATCGGCCAAGACGTCGGCTTTGACAATTGAAGAAAAGAAAAAAAGCGACTTTTCATTTCAATTGTATTTTTATTTGGTGGAAAATTCGCCGTGGTCACCGAAAGGTAGACACCATATAGCGAGCTGGTCCGAGATGCATCAAGCTGAGATTGAAACGGTTTTGTCCATCACCGCTTCACGTGGTAGCCAGCGAGTATATAGGAGACTGTGAGACGGACACTCGTTTCTTTCAGATGAGTCACAATCACTGACGTAAATCTTCATGGCGACATCCACATATTGCCACTTAAATGAGCTCAATTTTCTCAGCATCTCGCGGAAAAGTCGGTCCAGCAGAATGAAACCATGTTACTTATAATGAGCGGACTACCAGTAATAGACAGGGAATAGAATTGGATTTTGTGGTTCAGAAGTTGTCGGAGCAAAAATGAGATCAAGTGTGACCCAGTGTAACACTGTCCCTCTCCGACTGTAGATCACTGCAGTTTGATTTCCCCACGACATCACACTGATTGAATTATTGGTTCTGTGGCACAGATTCAATCATGTTCTTGGGGCTGTATGTATGTATGTATACATATGTGTGTGTGTGTGCGTGTGTGTATGTATGTATGTATGTATGTATGCATGTATGTGTGTGTGTGTGTGCGTATACCTTCGGGTGTTGACGATGTCCTCCAGCTCCCGGGCCTTCTTTGCAGCTGAGTGAAGTACAGGCTCCGGAATATTAGCCAATCGCGCGACATTTAGCCCGTAGCTCCGCCCTGCTGCTCCCGCAGTCAGCTGGTAGAGGAAGGTGATGAACTCTGGCTTAACGTCATCATCTAATGCACCGACACACACATAATCACACAATCAACCAATTAAGTGACATAATGACTCCATTGAAACACCAGTAATCAAAGGATTACATTGTAAATGTAATATATGAGGAAAAATGGAAGTTAAAGGAGCAGTAGGCAAGATTTAGAGGGAATTCCACAAACTGACAAGAATTTGAAAAGACAGAAGGCAAAAATAAATATAGCAAGCATAGTGCCCAAGCATAGTTGGGCAGAGGAAGGCGACCAGGAACTTGACTTTGTAGAGAATTTTCTAGATTGGTAGCTACAAAACTAGCCCTGATTGGTTGCTTTTTCGGCCGGCGGGTTGAACATTTTTTGACAGCCTACTACAGTCATAAGGCCCTCGCAGAACGTAGCTTTGATCATTTTGACATGATTATTTTACAGAAGTATTGCCTACTGCTCCTTTAACTTGATACTAATGTGTATATACTGAACACACTACATCATAAAGAAACAGCAATGTGGTGTTTTTGGGAAGAGAGGGCACAGTAGGTGTGTCTGCCCACACAACACATACCTTGGGCGTGGGCCTCCACCTGGGGCTCGTTGAGCAAAAAGGCCATGTGGTAGTTGGCTACGTGTTCCGGATGCAACCGCTCCAACTCACACAGAGGAGGGTAGTGGGTCACAAATAGGGTGAGAGACTTCACCTTATGACAGAGAGATAAGCACAGAGAGACAGGCAGAGAGAGAGAGAGGGAGAGAGAGAGAGAGAGAGAGAGAGAGAGATATTAGCAGAGACAGAGGGAGAGAAAGAGAGGCAGAGAGAGAGAGAGAGAGAGAGAGAGAGAGAGAGAGAGAGAGAGAGAGAGAGAGAGAGAGAGAGAGAGAGAGAGAGAGAGAGAGAGAGAGAGAGAGAGAGAGAGAGAGAGAGAGAGAGAGAGAGAGAGGCAGAGCGAGAGAGATAAGCAGAGAGAGAGGCAGAGAGAGAGAGAAAGAGGCAGAGCGAGAGAGACAGGCAGAGAGAGAGAGAGAGAGAGAGATGTTGGTGTGGGGTTGCAGGATAAACCTATGACATCATGAACTCAATGTACACTAACAAGTGTGCTGTTAAGATTGGCAAAAAACAGACTTCTTTCCCCAAAGCCAGGGATGCAAAGTCAGACAGGGATGCAGCTTGAGTCCAACCCTCTCAACATCAATGAATTGGCAAAGACATTAGAACAGTCTGCAGCCCCTGGCATCCCCCTAGTAGACACACATGTCAAATGATGCTCTGTCTCCAGAGCATCATTTGAGCATCACCAAAGACAGGCTACAACATCACCTTGATCTTCATGATATTCCAAAAAAGATCCAGCCTGCAGCACCACCTTTCTAGATACGATTGCCCTAGAAGATACAAAAAATGATACCTACCTCGGCCTAAACATCAGCACCACGGGTGACTTCAACAAAGCTGTGAGCGACCAGAGAGACGAGGCAAGAAGGGCTTTTTACGCCGTCAAAAGGAAAGTTGGACATCCCGATTCAAATCTGCCTCACAATATTGGACTCCGTCATAGAACCCATTTCCCTTTATGGTTGCGAGGTCTGGGGTCCACTTGCCAACCAAGATTTTACAAAATGGGACAAACGCCAAATTGAGACTGTATGCAGAGTTCTGCAAATACATTCTCCACATCGAACGGGAAAACACCAAATAATGCATGCAGAGCAGAATTAGAACGATACCCACTAATTAACAAAATTCTAAAGAGAGCATTTACATTTTATAATCACCTTAAGGAAATTGACCCTGACGGGCTCCGTAACAAAGCCCTCACCTACAGAGACTCTAGAGAGATGCCCCCTCAGCCAGCTGGTTCTGGGAAAGCAAAAAGAAAATTATCTGACACATTGGAAAGAATCCCCAAAGCCAGAATACCAGAGCAAATCGGAACGCTATTTGGCCCTAAACAGGGAATACACAGTGGCAGAATACCTGAGCACTGTGACTGATCCAATACTAAGGAAATCCTTGACTATGTACAGACTCAGTGAGCACAGCCTCGCCATGGAGAGAGGCCACCACAGGCAGACATGGCTCCCAAGAGAACCACGGACACCCACTGCACACAAAATGAGATTTAAAAAAAACGAGCTGCACTTTTTAACTACCTGCCAACTGTACCAAAACATCAGACTTTGAAAGATTTAAAAAACATGACTAATAACAAGAAACTTCCATATCTGCTGGAAGAGGGAGAGAGAGAGAGAGAGAGAGAGAGAGCAGGAGAGAGAGTCACCACCAACACCAGCAGAGATGCTGTGTAACTAATCCATTACAGGTGATAAGGAGGTTTATTATATGTATTTATTGGATGAAATAGCTCATTGTGATCCTACTGGGTTGCTTTTGCATCCCATTATCTTTTTGCAGCTCAATAACGAAACAAGTAACCCGAGCAGCAGACATTGAAAGATCCTCAGAGCCGTTCAAATCACAGAATATATCCTCTCTATGAAATGCAATTCACTAATCCTCAAAAGAGACAGAAGTGTGACCGCTAACGACAAATAAATAATCCCTGGTCACATGTAATTGAATGGAACCGAGACAACCAAAGCGGGAAGAGTGAAACGAAATAAACAAGCCTCCGTATGTTAGGCCACCACAAACAGACAAATGCTTTAGCCTGGTGTTAGGCTGCTGGGTCTGGGCCCTGGGCCAGAGACACGGCCAAGTTAGGCAAACAGCACACAAGACAACACTCTGGTCTAAACCTAGAATAAGAATATGCAACGACCACTTCATTTGTCTAATGACAGCACTTGAAGTGACACTAGTACGCAATTCCTCTTAATCATATTTCCAGTCTTTCCGGTGTCTCACACACACACACACCTCAGTCCTGTGCCGCCCAGCTGCGAAGAGCCCTTCACCATAACACATTCCTTTCCTGCTTACTTTAACAATCCAATCGCATGTAAATAGATTCAGAGGCGAACATTCAGTCCAAAGCAACAGCAACAGCACTGTGTTAGAGGAATAGTTTCTCTTTGGGAAACCAAAAACAGCCTTCTGATCTTAAAGGGCCCCTATTGTACCACCAGGCGTGAGTGTGATTAGCCATTACAAGCCGTTTCAAAATTGTCATGTGACTTCAATTGTCGTTGACCTAGTGACATCACACAGTGGGAGTGTCCACCCAGATGTATTCCACTGGGTAGGCTGGTAGACTGATCTAGTCGTCATACATCTGGGTGGACACTCCCACTGTGTGATGTCACGACAATTTAAGTCACATGACAATTTTGAACCTACCCATTCCCATTGCTCCACATTTATACTACTGATACTCGATATTGGGTCACCATCACCAGACTCAAGGTCGGGCCAACATAAAAAAAAATGAAAAACCAGTAGTAGTAGTAGTAGTAGTTTAGCTTATCAACAGCGAGCCCAGGAGGGGCTGCGAGCTAGCTGACGTAGCATCTAAGTGGCCATCACGGCATGGTTATCTGGTGGCGAGCGAGGACACGGTAATGAGCAGGCAAGACGAGATGGAGCATCAAGCGGCAGTATTGACTGCATTGTTGCCGATGGCGGGATCACGATGTGTTGAGTTAAAACTGTGTGTGTGTGTGTGTGTGTGTGTGTGTGTGTGGTTCGGCGAGGCCTAGTTGTTGCTGTGGTGTTGTGGACATTCTCGTCATCGTATCATGCGGTCAGACAGGCAAGGCTGCGGACCAGACTAGCTTCAGGATCCGGCCTGCGACCCGCTCCCGCCTGGGAAAGGTCACATGTCACTCGAATTACCTCCCTCCCTGAGAGATGTTCGGGGGGGGGTCACTTCTGCTCAGAAACCTCGCACGCCAAACACCCGAAGAGCCACGATCACTCTCTCTCTCTCTCACACTCACACTCACACTCACACACACACACACACACACACAATGCCAGGCTATTTCAATCAGTTCTCTCCACCTCGAGTTAAAAGTTAAAGCGGTGTGACTAATGGCCTGATTAAGGTGCTAATGGGAACTAATAGTGAGACATCCCTCCCCCTTCCTCTTCCTCCCTCTCCTTCCACTTCCTCCTTCCTCATTCACCTCTGAATGACTAATAAGGTTTACGTCTGTGTTTGTGTGTTGGTTGTGAGGTGATCAGGAGAGAGAGAGAGAGAGAGAGAGAGAGAGGCGGAGAGTTAACAAGAAACAAGAATAAAGTGTGTGTGTGTGTGTTGCTTATCCTGTCAATTCAGTTACATTTTCAAATTGGCCCAATGTCCACTTAATCCAGATAAGGCGAATCGAGGTGATTCAATTAGTAACTTTCAAACAAGCCGCCATCACAAAGGAAGCGTGTCCTCTGTTTCACAACACAGACTTACTTCAATCAAGGCAGAAATCAAATCATGTCCAACATGAAATTGGATTCACTAAATCTAATCCCTAGAACACATGTGATAGCACCTGACAGGGACTCAACCAGAAGCACGCTAGGCCAGACGGAACAATGCCATGCTGTGTTCAGTGGAAAACTAGCTCGCTAGCTAGCTAGCTAGCTAGCAACCGCCAAGTCACGTTTCGGAGCACGGTAAAGGCAGAGGTCCAAAGTCACATCCTAGTGAGCCCATATCACTGGTACCATCAGAGCCCACCCATGAGCCCACCCATTGGTCCGTGACCGTGGTCGACGCCGAGCACAAAGACCCAACTTGAGGCTTCGTTAGCGTCGGTGTAAGGGCAGGAAGTTGAGCTGACCCCTCGGGTGAACGCTGGGACGGGGAAATTGGTCAGTTGCCATAACAACGTAACGGAGGAAGATCTTCACGTGACACCGGCTGCATTCTTGTTTGATGATGATGACGAAGAAGACGATGAAGATGAAGATGATGAAGATTAAGATGACGATGATGAAGATTAAGATGATGACGATGATGAAGAATATGATGATGAATATGATGATGATGAAGATGAAGATGATGATGTCAACTAAGAAGAGGCTAAAGCTTAGGAAGCGGAGCGGTAGATTCAGGTCCGTGGCGAAGCCAAACTTCTCCTCTTGTGTTTTGTTGCTGTACATTGCTTCCATGAACAGCAGCAGGGTCTCTTCCTAACAAATCAACGCTGTTACACAAAAGCCGCTTGTCCAGCTCCCTGCTGCCGTCGACAACAGCCCACAGCCTCTGCCTTAATGTTCACAGATTTCCAGGAACATTACATAAGTGCAAGACACCATCCAAAGATTAATGCGGAACTGGCAAAACATGAAAACCCCGGAACGAACATTTTGGAAACGTTTACCCTCCTCTATACTTGGGGACTTGGGGCAGCGGCGGGTCATTGGGGTCGGTTTAACGGTAATCAAGTCAAGGCAAAAGAAAAAAAAGGAAGGAAAAAAAACTAAAGTAAATGCAGGCTTTCATACTTTTGGGCAAAGCGTGCCAGCTGTTTAGCTGACAGCAGTTTGAGTGTTTTGGAGCAAGAACACATCACCCTGGTCCATCCAGTCGGAGGCAGAGGCAGCGGCGGCGTCCAAGTCTGCCTGTTAAGGGCCCCGATTGCCTGGGGCTGGCCAAACAAAGGTTTCCTCATTATGCATGGAAGGCCCTTCACCTGGAGCCGATACCCATGGAGAGGTTGTGGACCATTCGGAGATCACCAATCAACCCTCCGTTTCTTTTCCACACGTACAACACACACACACACACACACACACACACACACACACACACACACACACACACACACACACACACACACACACACACACACACACACACACACACACACACACACACACACACACACACACACACACACACACACACACACACACACCTGAGGGGATAAGTCCCAGTGGGAATACGCAATACTGCGCAATACCCACAGGACCACTGACTGTGCTGGCTGAAATGGTCCTTAAGGAGCACAAGCATAAGCATAAACATACACCTCTCACTCTCACACACACAGGCATAACAACTTAATATTACTCATCTATTTATTGTTTATTTATTACTAATTCCAAGTATAAATGATAAACCTAACTCCATCTCCCAGTC
>OOFB01029698.1:10000-11159 GCA_900323305.1 Trachyrincus murrayi
TCTCTCTAGAAGTGACAGTCAGATGACTGTACTCTGCATCTCTTCTGTTGTTCTCTCTCTCTCTCCCTCTCCCTCTCCCTCTCTCTCTCTCTCTCTCAGGGGGGGGGAGCTGTGCGGTGGTAGTCGTTTTTAAAGGAGCAAGGCAGTTCAGCAGCACACTTTACAATCATAATGCTGGCCAATTACTACACCGGTTTCTATTGTCCGAGAGCCTCGCTTGTAAAGACTGCCATGTTCTGTGGACTCAGAGCCAAGCCCTGTGCATTAGGAGCTGCTTGATATTCTATTCAACTTCATTCTCTCAAACTTGACTCTAATTACACATATCCATATATATAGGCACACGCGCACACACACACGCGCACACACACACACACACACAGCGTTATTGTGCTGACGAATGCGTGTCCCACTGGTCGTAACATAAGAACATGCTTAAACACACAGAAAAGACGCACACCTGCAAGCCATTAGGCTAAGCTGCGTAGCATAGTGCACGTTCCATAGCGGTGTCAACGCTGGAAGCAGCACAGAAACCACAACGCTTCATCCTGACAACAGGAATGGGGGGGCGGGGGTTAATGTGCTGCAACAAAGACGTTTTGTCTCTGGTTTCCTGGAGTTACACAGGAAAACTACACTCTGCCGCACAGCAAGCTCCACTTCTGTGTGTAAGGAGAGAGAGCGAGAGAGAGAGAGCGAGAGAGAAAGAGAGGGGGGGAGAGAGAGAGAAGGGGGACCATGTCACATCTCTATCTCTCTCACTCACACACACAAACACACATACAAGGTGTGTTATTTTCTTTAGTTGCCCGAGCACAGCGGTGCAAGCGGCCGTGGATTGGAGTGGAAGTTAAGTCTGCAGGAGTGAATGACATGTGGTGTGGCACGCCAGGCACCGTTGTCATGGCCACTGTTCTCCTCCACTCTGACGCCAACAACCGGCTGAGAGGAACCATTCAGGAGACCCCCGTCAGCCCTGGTGGCAGAGGGTGAGAGAGTGTGACAAAGAGAGAGAGGGGAAGAGAGAGAACGAGAGAGAGAGAGAGAAAACGAGAAAAAACAAGAGAGAAAGAGAGGAAGAGAGAGAGAGAGAGAAAGAGAGACGAAAGAGAAATAGAATGAGAGAAATAGAGATATAGATTGAGATAGAGATGTG
>OOFB01029700.1:0-13361 GCA_900323305.1 Trachyrincus murrayi
TAATTGGTTTGCTTCCCCTCAATCGCTCCCTCGTTATGAAAAGCTTTTAATTATCGAGGAGCCCACTCAGTGACCTCAACCAGCACTACTCACTCAGAAACACACGTACACACACACACACAGTGTCTAAAAGTTGAAAGCCATACATAATTATTAAAGTATTATTATTATTATAATGCGTGCATGAGAGATAATAAAAAACAAGGTTGATCTAGGCAGAGGTAGTAGGTTTTATTCATGTGCTGTCTGCAGAACACTTGGTCCAATACATTCAATAGCTGGACCGCTGTGTGCATAAAACAAGGGTACAGTTGTAATGGAACATGTACAATATACATTTACATTTTAATCTATTGGAGCATTGGGGAGTAATAATTGCATTTGAGATAAATGAGTACAGTATAATTAATTAGTATTATGATGCACTTAAACAGGTGAAACAGATACAGGTGCAGTATAATGAGACATGGGATTAAATATGGCTAATAAAGGACTCAAAGAAATATATCTATGTGGTGTGCACTCACACATACACACAAGAACTGACACCATGAGTTAATATACCTGCTAAACAACAAGAAATCCCAACTTTTAACGATTAAATAACTGTCATTGCAGGGATTTTTAAGGTGCCTTTTGCCTTTCTGTTATCTAAATATCACAGACCTAAAAATACACTTTTATAAACAATTGCATAGGCGTACAGACTTTTTTTCAGTGCAGTCAATGTTGCTATGTTGACACTTTACTTTCAAACTACTTGCACTTATTGGTCTAGGTAGTTGCATAGGATGGCTCACAATACTTGCATATACTTATTTATTCTACTCTGTTATATACCTGCATGCATGTAATTACAGGTGTGTGTGTGTGTGTGTGTGTGTGTGTGTGTGTGTGTCTAGATGTTCTGTGTCAGGGGCCCGGTGCTTTGGATGGCGCTCCTGATAGCCTTGACCACCTCAGAGGTGGTGCCCTGACCCCCAAGGTCAGCAGTGTGCAGCTGTAGAGCAGAGGAGACAAGACAAGGGAAATGTGTATACAAGTTGTCTCTTGTTGTGCTTGTAGTTGTTTACAAGGTAACTGCAGGACGTTTTAATTGCAACATATTTAATGTTAAGAGAACATTAAAGGATGTGCTTTTTAATTTTTTTTATTCTCTTATCTCCCTGTAGTATGGTTATATGTTTATTAAACATATAACCATATATGTTTGTTTATTTAAAAAATAATGTTTATTAATAACTAATTATACACATAATTTCTGCATGATTTCAGCAAATAATCTAACAATGTGTGAAAGGATACAGTCACAAAATATATGTTTTGGCATTTCTCTATCTTATTTTTTTCCTATCAGCATACGAATGGTTAATAGCATTATAACACCTATTATATATGCATTCAGAGACCGTGAGTCAGATACAATCAGAGAGAGATAACCAGACAAACAGAGAATAAAACAGGCAGCCAGATAGACATTTCAGACAGACAGACAGACAGACAGTCAGATGGGCAGCCAAACACTCATACACTGACAGTCAGTCAGACAAATGGGCAGACAGACAGATAGACAGACAGACAATCAGACAGTCAGTCATACTGTCAGTCAGCCAGACAGTCATGACCTGACCTTACCCGTGTCTCGGTGACGGTGGAGATGATGGCCCTGCGGATCATGCTGGCGTATGCGTGGAGCTTCAGGTGGTTCAGCAGCAGGCAGGAGGCCAGCAGCATGGCCGCAGGGTTGGCCACGTTGCGATTAGCGATGCTCTTGCCCGTGTTCCTGGTGCCCTGAAGCATGGGATACACTTCAAATACAGCATATCATTTCACAACAACATGAAAGTGTTGTTGTACAGAGAGTTGGTGGAATGGGGGGTTAGACCAGTAAATGCTCCCATTTCCCTTTCATGTGATAATTTAATTGCATGCATATTAGGAATGGGCAATGAGGGGGTTCACTATGGGAAGAGAAGCTTCTTCTGAAAGATTCATGTCAGAAAAATCAGAGCGGAAAGCACTAGTTGAAGGGACCTGACAGAGGTCTATTGAGATTCGGTCTTACTGGATGAAGCAACATAATGTCAAGCCAAGTAAAACATAGCATCGCATAGCATATGCTTTGACTATTGTTATGGTCGGGTGGATATTCTACATCTTCTGAAATGAATTCGCGTTAGGCCTCGTTAGGGGAACAAGGTACACCTGAGATACCCTGCCCAGGTAGCCTGATAATCATCCTGAATTTCTATTTCATTTAACTTCATGGCTGTGTCTTAATTGCAGGGATGCTTCCAAAATAGGCAGATATAGGTAATATGGCGGCATAATCATGTTTCTTTCACTTAGTTTTTTATTGAATCGTTTAATAAAAAACACATATTGGAGACCAGCTAGCATAGTGACTTTGACGTCACTCCCAACATAGTCTTACCCAATGCGTCACTTTTACCGGTCTTGCTCCCTCACTTCCATTTTCAATTCGTGTTTGCAGCCAGCCATTGCTCCATCAAGCACCCTTCGACACAATCCCGCCAATCACAGCTCAGCTACCTGGTTAGGATGTCTCACTTCGTGAAGCAGTTTCACAAAGTAGGTAAGCTTTCTAAAATAGGGATTGAGATTATAGGAAGCCTTTAAAGCATAAAAGTTTGGTAGAGGTTTGGGTTGTGTAGTTACCTTGCTATCATGTAACTCCAAATATTGGCGAGATATCTTCAATAGTTGCTCCGTAGCTTCAAACTTCCTCTCCCAATTCCTCAATCCTCTCCCCCATTGACTTACATTGCACGGCGAAACAGGTCTCAAAGTCACACTTTTAGCACACGAACAAAGAACAAAGAACAAAGCAGATTCTATCAAAGTATAAAATAACAAAACCCAATTCAGCGTTTTTTGGAAATAAAAATGTAAACTTCGTGTTGATTTGACTATTTGAATTAGGAAGATGATCCAGTAGTTAGCTTCCGAGACCGAATCACTGTGTTTGTTATATACGCCCCTTCGCTAGCACGAGTTAAGAGGCGGTTTACGTATTCAGTATATCTACGGCGAGGGGATGAAGGAAAGCGTTCCTTTACCAATCATTGTAAACAGACGAAAAAATGCTGAATTGGGTTTTGTTATTATTATTATTGTTATGATTATCAAGTTTGAATCTACGGAGCAACTATTGAAGATATCTTGCCAATATTTGGAGTTACATGGCAAGGTAACTACACAACCCAAACCTCTATCAAACTTTAATTATGCTTTAAAGGCAGAATTCAAACTTTTTGTTACGGGAGTCACCATGTTGTTTTCTGTTTGTCACTATAGTCACACAGATTCCGCCTACAAGACGCTGATTGGCTGGGTGAAAATGCAGCTCGAGCTGAGTACCACTCAAGCACTTGACACCAGACCCTGAATTGCAGAATTTTTTTTAAAAGTGGGCGGGGATTCAGGGGCTGGAACCAGGCAATGGCCCAGGTGCTATAAATTGGGTCTGGCGGCAAGAGTTGGAGCTGAAGAGAGAAAGGCTCTCACAAAGGCTCAGTTGTTGATATATGTTTTTTTAGTTTTGGGCATATTTTCCTATTGCAGCCTTTCAATCTTTTTGATTGACTGAGTGGTGGTGTATACATGATATCCCCATAACCACCTTTTAGAACCCATTTGCCCAATCCTGTTTTATTTGTTTATCCATAGTAGATGCAGGTCACTTTTTGTGTCCTGTTTTACATCCTAGGTAAATTGAGTAAAAAAAAAAAAAAAGGTAAATGGCGCAGGACAAAATATAGCAAGAATGTGATGAGATCCTTGAGGATTGTGTGCTATCCCTCTGCAGGTCTTATATAAGGGGGAGCAGAACGAGTGATATTTTTGGTGTCACTGGTATCAGACACAAAACAAATTCGGCTGTAGAGGATGTTTCGTTGTTTAGATTTGAATGAACATTTAAAAAAATGTAATCTTTGTTGAATAGGTGCATGCAGGTTCTTGGCGAGTGGTGTGAATGCCAGGCTGACCGCTTCGAACAGGGCGTAGTCGTCTCCGTAGTTGGCCCCGGGGACCAGGCCTGGCCCGCCCACCAGGCCCGTGCATGTTATGATCGTGTTGATACAGGACCCAATAACAGACGACAGACCACAGAGACGTAGGTAACGTAAAAGGTTTACTCGAGAATAAACACAGGGATAAACAGTAAACCGAGCGGGACCGGTAGACAGGCAGGGAATCGGCAACAGGTGGGGTAGTCAGGCAGGCAGGAGATCGGCAACAGGCGGGGTAGTCAGGCAGGCAGGAGATCGGCAACAGGCGAGGTAATCCAAACAAGGTAACAGAGAGAGTAGCGTCAGTGTATACAAATACGATCTGGCAAAGAACTACTGAACAAGCTGGGTCTTAAGTACTCTCCTTGATTTAGTGAATGAGCCACAGGTGTGTGAAATGGCAATGATGTCATCGGGGAGGAGCTGAAGACTCACTGCTGCCCCCTAGTGGCAGTAGACGGCGTAACAGTACACACATTGCTCACCACATTACCGTACAGGTTGGGCATCACCATCATGTCAAACTGCTGGGGCCGGGACACCAGCTAACACAGCCATGGGGCGGAATTATGCATGTTTAGTCCATTCGTAAAACCAACCCCATAATATGCTGTTATTTCTAGGTTGCCATGGCTACCTGCATGGTGGCATTGTCCACAATGATGCTGTCGATGTCGGGGTCGGGGTAACCACTGGCAACCTCCTTACAGCACTCTAAGAAGAGGCCATTGCCCAGCTTCCTGCTCACACACACACACACACACACACACACACACACACACACACACATTTAAAGGGGGCACACAGGGCACATGATCTTCAGACATTCCACCACCCCTGGAACATTCTGGAGACAGACAAGAGACATACAGGCACACAAAGAGGAAAGCACCTTCTCAAAAATACATTAAAGGGGAACTGTCACATTCTGCTATGTTCTAATATAAGAGAGTACTGCTTCATCCGTGTATTGTGAAAAAATAGGTGGTCTGCAACATGTACTCCGTTTCCGCAAAGAAATCGCTGAAAAGTTCGACCAGTGACATAAATCCTGGATCAATGTCATTCGATGTAGTAGTACTCTCCTATATTAGATAATAGCCGAGCATGATGGTTATACAGTAATACAGAGATTGTGAATCCCTTAACAGGTCACACAAATACACATTCACACACCTCATGCTCCAGACTGCTGTACTCCCCCTCCGTGTTCTCCCTGATGATCATGACGTCAATATTTTTGTGGCGTGTCTTCACCCCTGGGAGAGACTGGCAGTGCATCACATTGGCATACAGGTCTAAAGTGGTGCTGAGAGACAGACAGAAATAACAATATATGAGTATGTGTGGAGTGTGTGTGGTTGGTGGCTGGTTTAAGCAGCCTCACCTGGCCGATTAGGCTCTGGGGCTGGGTGAGGCTACAACACCTGTGGTGCATTGGGCCATTTTGCATCAAGGCCCACAGGTTAAAGCAGCCATCACCACACACACTCGAGAGGAGCGCAGACATGTTAGCATTTTCCACCTGCTCTGCCTGCAAAACTACAACTCTGCAATAAACCAGTTTACTCATCTACTGCCTGTGTCTTAGTGTCAGAGGAGCCGAGAAAAGCTACTTAAGTGTCGTGTGTAATGGAAAAACCCCATCTAGCTTTGCTTTATTCGTTTTATGGTTTGCTTTTACTCTATTATGAGAGGTAGCCTTTATTATTACTTTCCTGTTATGGTAAAGTGTGAGCTGAAAAGAGGAGCTGGCAAGCAGCTGTTGGTCTAAAGAAGAACAGGGGCACTGCCCCACATTTCCTTTGTGAGTGAGACGTAGCATTCCTGTAACTGTGTTTAAAAGACCCTTTAACACTGTTCGTTGCTCACTCTACTGTACTAGAGAGGGAAACATGTAGGCATACATTAAATACCCTTATATTTTACAACTATTGTGTGTTACTTTGCACTCATCTGTCCTAGACGCAATATCTCATAAGGAAATTGCCACGGCAATTTGGGGGCTCATCCGGGATACCTAACCTGAAGATTCTACAGACAATTACTTAAGACAGGTTGGATGGCTGGAGTAAGAGTAAGAGAATAAGAGAATACTATTGTTGTCACGGCCGTGCCCCATTGCTTCCCCTGGGTCCTACACTCCTCCTGGTTACCTGCTCATTAGCTTCATCACCTCCACCTGTTTCCTGTCAATTAACCTCCATATATAAACTCTGCCTTTCCACACACTCACTGCCAGATCGTGCTTGTTTACACCAACCCAATCCACTCTCCATTACCCACCTGCTTACCTGCCTGCCTGTCTACCGGTCCCGTCCGGTCTACCTGCCTGGTCTACCTGTCTACCTGTCTGCTTACCTGCCTGCCTGTCTACCGGTCCCGTCCGGTCTACCTGCCTGGTCTACCTGTCTACCTGTCTGCTTACCTGCCTGCCTGTCTACCGGTCCCGTCCGGTCTACCTGCCTGGTCTACCTGTCTACCTGTCTGCTTACCTGCCTGCCTGTCTACCGGTCCCGTCCGGTCTACCTGCCTGGTCTACCTGTCTGCTTACCTGCCTGCCTGTCTACCGGTCCCGTCCGGTCTAGCCTGTCTACCTGTCTGCTTACCTGCCTGCCTGTCTACCGGTCCCGCCCGGTCTACCTGCCTGGTCTACCTGTTTACTTGTTGCCGATCTCCTGCCTGTCTGACTACCCCGCCTGTTGCCGATCTCCTGCCTGTCTGACTACCCCGCCTGTTGCCGATCTCCTGCCTGTCTACCCCGCCTGTTGCCGATCTCCTGCCTGTCTGACTACCACGCATGTTGCCGATCTCCTGCCTGTGTGACTACCACGTCTGTCGTCTGCTCTTGGGTCCAACATCAAACACGATCGTCACATATGGAGAGTGTGCTGTGGGAGAAGGTGGTAACGAATGGGAGGATGGTGGTTGGGGGCGCTGGTAGGAGTGGGGGGTTGGAAGGTAGGTGGTGTGTGGAGGAGTGATCCGGAGGGGTGATGGTAGAGGGTGGTAAGGGGGGAAGGTTGTGATCAGTGGGGTAGGTGAGTTGTGGGGGAGGGGGGAGGTTAAGGGAGAGGGTGCTGGGGAGGGGTGAGGGTCGGGGTGGGGAATGGGATGAGGGTTAGGGTGAGGTATGGGGAGGGAGAAGGGTTAAGGTTAGGATTAGGGTCGGGGTTGGGTTGAGGGTTAGGGATGGGGGTTATGGTGAGGTATGGGGGAGGGGGACGGGTTGTGGTTTGGAGTCAGGTAAGGGGGGAGGTCAGGGTTAGGGACGACGTTGGGTTGAGGGTTAGGGATGGGATGGGGGTTAGAGGGGAGGTATGGGTCGGGGGTAGGGTGGTCGGTCGGTGAGGGTTTGGGTGTGTGTGTGGAGAGAGTGAGAGCGAGTTCTGCTAATGTTGTGTTTTTGATTGTTCTGAGGAATCTCTTGCTGTAGCCCCTCACCCTGAGTGCAGTAAACAGTGTGCTTATGGCGTGCTGTAGGTCTTTGGTGTGTGCAGATTCTGTGAACCGTATGATCTGTGATTTGATAATGCCTTTGAACGTGTGCTTCGGGTGCTACCTGTTTGTGTAGCAGTGTGTTTCTGTGGGTTTAAAAAAAACTTGGTATGTGTAGTCTGTGTGGTTGTAACTGTATTGTGGTGTCTAAAAACTGAACCTGCGTGTGATCTAATGTGTATTTGACTTTAATTGTTTTGTGATGGTTATTAAGTGTGTATGAAGTGTGGGAAGAATGAAGTGTCATGTGTCCAGGCCCTGATTGTCGTCCAAGTAGCGGTAATAGAAAAGTGGTTTATGTGTGGATTTTCAAAGTGCCTCTCGCTCCCACTCACTCATGTAAATGTTGGCATAGGAAGGTGCTTTGGCCCATGGCGGTTCCCTGTATTTTAAGGTATTCCTTGTTGTCAAAGGTGAAGTTATTATTGGTGAGACAGATGTGTAATAGTTCTAGAAGTTAGGTGTCTGGTCTGATTGGGTCCGGGTTATGGATTTTAGCACCATATGTCTATATTGGTGTATAAGCTGTCTATGTCAATCGTAAAAAGGTGTGTGTGTGTGTGGGGGAACCGTCATGGGCCTGTTTTTTTCCAGAAAATGTGTGGTGTCTCGGAGGTAGCTGGGGTGGGATGTGGAGAGTGGGTTAAGGTGGTATTCTATGTAGTGTGCGATATTGTATGCGGTCGGAAACTACAGGTCTGCCAGGGGGAACTTCAAAGGGGACAGTCCAAGCGCCAGGGTCTTTGTGTATTTTGGGTAAGAGATCAAATGTACGGGGTCTGAGGTTGTCTGGTCCAAAGAGAAAGTTCAGTTGTTTAGCTGATATGTGTTTGTTGGCGTGGAGTGAAGGTCTATGTGTCTGGTTGGATGTTTGCCGGTATGTGTTTGTAGTGTGCTGGATTGGTGAGTTGTCGGTTGGCTTCATAGAGCTATTGATGTGTGTCCAGTATAAAAAATCTTGATCCCTTATCTGCTGGTTTTATTATAATGTGTGGGTGCGTTTTTAATTGTTGTATGGCTTGTCTCTGTTCAGGTGTAATGTTGTCTGGAATGTCTGGGGTTGGTTGTAGGTGGTGGAGTGAGTTTCTCTCTGTCTGTTAATGTTGGGGTGGAGGTGTGTGGATTGTGGTTTCCAGTGTGACGGGTGTATGAAGGGGGTGTAGTTGGTGTATGGTGTGTATTGAAAATGGTCCAGTAGTTTGAGTCGTCTGTGGTACCTGGATAAGTCCCTTTGGAGTTCCTCCCGGTCTGGTGCAGAGGGGCGGGGGATGAAAGTCAGTCCTTTTTCTAATAGTTCTATTTGGGCTGTGATGAGGGTGAGGATGCTGGAGGGGGCCGTGTGGATTTTGTTGACGTGGGCAATTCTGTCTGCCGTGGGGGGGGGGGGGGGGGGGGGGTGGCAGATGGGTTAGATGTGTGGGGGTGAAGGAGAGTGGGTGGTTGTGTTGTAGGTGTCCTGAGTGAGGTTATGTGTTAATGGATATTTTGCAGCTTCATGCTGGGTCGGATGATACCTTATGGTATGATGGTTTAAACTATCTTGAAGCTGCAGGATTGGTCGGGGAGGGTGTGGGTTGTGAGTTGCTGGGGTGGGGGGTGGTGCAGGGGAGAAGGTGGCTGAAGTGGTGGTTGCTAATGTGGCTCGGCTGTGTGGTTGGGGGGGGGGTGAGGAGAGCTTTCAGATGGGTTTTCTTGGGTTGTGTCGACCTTAGCTTGCCTTTTCATCATGACTAGTGCATTAATTAGCTCTAAACACAGACTATAACCTTTAATTAGAACCTGTTGGTTGTACTTAGGCTACGTCAGGTTTGTTGGACAGTGCATTAACTACCCCGCTCCAGCAGGGTCCCATGTCCTCAGTTTGGTGAGGGGGGAATTTCCCTGAACTCTTGAAAAGAGCAGAGGTGGGAAGTAACGAAGTACAAATACATCGTTACTGTACTTAAGTCGATTTTTCAGGTATCTGTACTTTACTTAAGTATTTATATTTCTGATGACTTTACTTTTACTCCCTACATTTTAACACATATCTGTACTTTCTACTTCTTACATTTTGAAAACAGGCTCGTTACTTTCGTTTTAATGCATTTGAGGTGAATTATCGATTTATTTTTATTTTGCATCATTGCGCGCATGAAGACTGATTTCAAACTAAATGGATCGGACAATAGAAAAGACGACCCCTTGGTGTGCATATCATGTACAACGTAAATAGACGAATGCGACGGAAAAGACAAATCGAAACGAAATAGCAGAAGGGCTGAAGGCGTCATGTCCCATGACTGGGAGAAGAAGTCACGCTAGTACCGTCAGCGACATCGACATAAGTTTTTGTTGTTGTTCACGCTGAATACATTCAGAATGGCAGTAATAGAAGTTGAAATAAAGTTCCTATTCCCTTATATTATTACATGATATTTATATTATATTAATATGACGTGAGGTTCCGTTAGCTTTGCACAAAAACAGCCGATTTAAAAATTACTTTTAACTTTTTACTGAGTACTTTTCAGAGCCTGTACTTTTTTACTTTTACTTGAATAAAAAGTTGAATCAGTACTTCTACTTTTATCAAAGTATTTTTTTACACAAGTATCTGTACTTCTACTTAAGTACAGAATGTGTGTACTTTTTGCCACCTCTGGAGAAGAGTCTCCAGCGCTGGTTGACTCTGGACTTCTGCAGACGAGTAATAGGGGGGATAACTGCTCCAATCTTTTTCTACTGGAATGCTAAAGAAAAGCATTAGCTAGATTGATCACAGAGGAGAACTTTGTATTTCAGAGGGTTCCAGAAAGAATAGTGGTATGATTAGTTACTACATCGTCGTTTACAGCACGCACATTTTGAATAAAACGCTGTTTTAAAAATCTTTTTTTTTTAAATTGCTGGCAAAATTTATGCATTACATGGAGAGTCTGGACATGGTACAACAATACCCTTCTCTAATAATGAAGTGAAAACTGGTGTCTATATAATACCATTGATTGCATCCTCCGTAAAGGGGTACTGAGGCTTACAAGGCCGAAAATCAGATCTTGGAGAAACATGCAGAGACGTCACTCCCTCCATGTGTCCAACATCATACTTTCCCCTTGCCCACAGGGTCTCTGGCACACCGTGCAATGCTGGATGTGAATCATTTAGCAATGTCATCTGTAGATCATAATTTGGACAGTAAATGCATGTTTGGCAATAAAATAAAACAAAATGGCGTGAATGTGATTTTTAGGGAAGGACTGTGTTTATTACCATCATCCTTTTCAATCAAGTCATACTCCTTTAAAGCATGAGTCAACCAGGGGCAGGTAGACAGGTCCCATGAGTAAAAATAGTTCCTAGTAGTTCCAATCCTTCCACAGTGCATGTGATAGTGATCCCTAATTTACACACACTGGACTCATACAGTCCTTATACTTATCTAGTACTGACACTGGGACGGAACTCCTCAGTTATCGGCATACCTGATGCTCCAATTATGTTAACAATTTTCCCGCACCCCTTTCCACAGAATCTTTTCCCCAGAATCCACAAGAAATGGAATTGACTCACTGAATATGACGAGCCCATCTAGCATGGGATGTATGCTTGATCTCAGTATCCTGAGAGCGTATCCACTACGCTCTGCCTTTTCCCGGGGCCTAGTATTGGTTGGGGTGCCCCGTCACTGGACCATGTCCTCTACCATGTCTTCTTTCTCGTCCTCTCCTTCTTCTTGTCCAGAATAGTGTTGGAGTTAGGCAATCTGTAGCATCCATAGCTTCAGGGCCATTGCTTCTTCATCTTTATTCTTTTTGTCCATGGTGACCTTTTAGCATGATGTGCGTGAGCCTCAAACCCCCCTGATGGGGCCCCATTTATCAAACCCCCCTGAATGGGGACCCGTTTGAGCGTTGTTGTCGTTGCAACAGTAGCTGTAGGGTGAGTGGGGGTTTCTACAATTTTGAGAAATTGCTGTCAATGCCTTGGAGTTCGGTTTGTCAGCCAATAGGGAGCCCCTAGATTTTGGGGGGCCCAAGCAGTTGCCTGCCTGCCTGTTATTTCATATAGACCTACAGCATCGCTCATTATAATGCTCATACTGCTCAATGACGTGACCCCTCCTTCCTAGAACTCTCAGCCCAAAAAGCATTTTTTTAACATCTCAGTGTTCGAATTTGAGCTGAAACAGGGGGTTCACTTACGCTCACTTCAGGAAAATGTATACATTGTAATGACTTTGAGGCCGTAGATCATGTGATACTTCAATGCAGAGCATAGCATCAGCTAAGGGCAACTACTACTATATGAAAAACAGAAGCAACAAAACAGTAATATAACGTTAGAGGGCCTTCTTGGGAAATCATCTAGCAAAATATGTCATATTATTACTTTTCTGAAAGACATCGATTTAATATAAATAACTGTTTTTTCTTTGTTTATTTTTATTTCATTTGTTTTTATTTTGCCGCCATATCCAAGTAGACCGAGCTCCTGTTCCACACTCCAGTTCAGTTGGTGGCGGTAATGCACCAAATTGCTGGTTTGTTGACCGACAATAAACGCCAAAGAAGAAAGAAAAAAAGCAGAAACAAATACAGAATCGATTTGAACTTCTGAGAATATGCATATACCTACGTTTGTTGTCCGGGGCTGTTTTGACAATATGTGAGGAATCTTTGAGTAAGGTATAAGCTATCATTATCAAGTCTTTTATTGCGTTGCTTAGAGCCTTACGTTTGTTTGTTGAACCTTAGAGAAACGTTGTTTTTGAAGTACGCGGAAGTTAAGTTTCGTTTTTATTATTTCTAGATTTAACATGCGACATTCTTTATCTATTAGTTGTTTAGTGGAGTGGTCATAGCCATGATCTTGGATCTCCCTTTTCCTCAATTTTGTTTTACTATAGTATATAGCGACTCAACATGATATAGGCCTACTACGTTACTGGCTCACGTATTTATGACCATGATCATAATAATACGGAGTGACTGGTCATATTGGGTCATGTAGTAATCTCATTGAAAACAGTGGGGTAGGTCTAGCCCCTTTTGTGATCCAACACTCCGTGTTATACTCCGTTTCTGCATCACACTTTCATCCCATTAAAGTGATTTTTATCTAATTTCTGGGGTCGCAATGGGTAGGTCAAGTTGATGTTTTACCTATTTTTTGGGGTTCGTACAGGTTTTTTTTTTTAACGATCAACACTATCTCAGCCGATATGTCACTTTGTTTATCCGTGTTTTCTACTCTTATTCGCTGCCCGATACATACCCGACTCCGGTGGCCGTGTGTTATTCGATGATTATATCAATGATAGGAGTTCTGATTAGTCGATTTCAGGTGGCGTCATCTTTGAATAACGAGCACAGAATGACCTAGCTCTATATAGATAGGTGAAACACGATATTTACTCACTACTATATTCTCCCTCACTGTTTTCAATGGGATCACTATGTGAACCAGTAACATAGTATATTATTAGTGTTGGGTCACAATGGGGCTAATAATAATGTAACGATATTGCTTGCAATTAACCCCCCCCCTAATTTTTTTCTTCTTTATTCCATCTCCGAAGATCCTGACATAGCTAGCTTTCAATTAATTGGTTTAAGGTGAACATCAACTGTGTCCTCTGACACAGAGAGCAAAAGGGCCATGTGGTGGTTACAACAGGGCCTCAGCATCCTGCCGGTTGCTCTAGTAACTTGGACCGCAGCCACGTTCATATTTGCTTATATCACAGGTGTGACCTTGAGACATGTGGATCCTCTTGTACCCTACATTAGGTCAGTATATATATATATATATATATATATATATGTGTGTGTGTGTGTGTGTGTGTGT
>OOFB01029707.1:0-11953 GCA_900323305.1 Trachyrincus murrayi
CCAGGGGGGGGGGGGGGGGGGGGGGGGGGGGGGGGGGGAGAGAGACAGAGAGAGGATAAAGCTGAAGGAGAGGGTGGGAAAGAAAGAGGGAGAAAGGGAGGGAGATTGAAGTGGAGAAAGACGGGGGATAGAAACACATTTCTTACAATGGGAGGAAAAATAATAAAGGGCGAAGACAATGAGACGAGAGACAAGACACAGAGATAGAAATAATAGAGGTAGCTTTGATAAGTTTAAAACCATTTAATGTTAATCTCACCAGATATGAGTTTAAAGAGGCATCAAATTAATTTCATACCTCAAGATAATGTATCCTCTTCATAACATCAGGCCAGACTAATTGATATTAAAAAAAACATTTCACACAAAAAATATATAATATAAAATGGTAATTTCAACCTTTTTGAACTAATGCCTGGCATACATACAGGCTCCTAATAAATGGAGGGTGTATCATGGGATATGTGAATATACATGTGAAAAAAGAGTAGAACATTAATTGATTCCACTGAATCACGGAATACAGAATGGTGTAAGGGCTAGGGTGATGGAGTCCCAGCCAAAAGGTATTGGGTAGCTTTGATCCCCAAGGTCTACAGCCTGTAGTGAGTGAGGGAGTGTGTGTGTGTGTGTGTGTGTGTGTGTGTGTATCTGTGTGGTACTGACAGTGCATACATTTAACATGGAAATGAGGTAATTAAACCCTTTCTTGAGTCCACACATAAAACACATTAATGCTTTAAGCACCCTGAACGTACACACCTGCATGCACAGGTACCCTAAACAATAAACACCGGCACATTGAATCTACAACATACTTACACACACAGGCGTTTCAGACATGACATTGTCAGCGATAAACATGACTACATAGCACACTTAACATCCGTCTTTAAATAAGGAAGGTAAAGCAAATGCTAATATCCATGAACACGGTATTAGGGCTGTACCCGACTCAGAATTTTCCTAGTCGACTCCGATTCGGCAGTTCAATCGATTATTGGACGATTTCCAGTTTTACACGCCATTACATTAACCAGGTTACGGAAGCTAGTTGAAGTGACAGGCGCGATAAATCCATAGGCTAAATCCATAATGGATATTAAACAAATATTCACTTCATGTATTAAAGCGATCTACAGCTGGACACGAAAGGCACACTGGCGGTCCAAGTCAACGTGGGTCTAGCATCGGCTTTTCAGTTTTTAGTTAACATCGCTAGACCCACCGCGGATTGTCCCGTATAGTCCCCCGCTTAAGATCGGGATGGATCAATCAAGTCAAGTACTTGACTTCACTTGTGTTGATTAACATCCTTGTGTTGCATACAATCACGTCAATCAATTGCATACAAAACAAGACTGAGTTAAGCTAAGATACACAGCTCCTCCAGATCTTTTTACAATAATGGTCTGGATGCTTTTTTCGCCATTACACACACACAGCCACAAACACACGCAGAAGCACACACACACACAGAAACACACGCGTAGAGACATGAGGGTGCATACCTCATGGGGAGATATTGGCAGCTCTGAACACACGGCAGTCAATCATTACACCACAAACACAACATACATCCACACACCCCTCCACCTCCTGGCTCGGTTAAAAGCAAGCACACAGAGACGCAAACACAAGCAGACACAGATACACACATGCAGATACACAAGGACACAAACAAATGCATGCACACGGACACTTTGACACGCACAGCATAGAAACATGCTACTTATGAAACCGTCACATAAATGCACGTGTGTGCATGTGTGTTGCATGTGAAACATGCAACACACATGCACAATAACAGACATCCTGTCTGTTATTGTTGTTTCTGTTTCATCTGACATTTATCTGACATATCTGTCACATGACATTTGATAAAAAGCTTACTTTGACACACACACAGTAACACACAAGCACTGTGTGCATGTGTTGTGTGTGCACATAGATATCAGTAAGTGTGTCTATATCTACAATATCTTACCCGTTGCTTCAATTGTATCTTCTCCATTATCCAACGGGGTGACTCATTGGAGACTATATAACCAATCTGCCTTGGACACAGATGGTACAAGACATGATGTATTAAACCTTCACAGGACAGACTGAGAAAGATGCTGCGTCATACTGGACCTTCAACCCTGGCTTTAAAATATAACACTGCGTTCTGACTCAAGGCCTTCCCCGCCCCCAGAGAGACGCATCACAGCGGACGCCAAAGTCAGAAACTCGAACCAGAAGCCCACCGCCTCTGCATCGATGAATCCATGATGCTTTAGTACACACGCTAACAATCCATTAAATCACACTGTTACTCTTTACACCACAACTACACTTCCAACGGTGAGTATAAAAGCAACCTCCACGTCTCTCCTTTCATTCAACAGTGCAGAAGTTTTATCGTGCATCAATCAAGTCCAAGCAGGCAGGCAGCAACACTCGGGGAGTTTATTGGCGCCAGTATTTCTGCAAGGCGAGGCTCGAATGGAAACTTCCACAATGGGCCCTCTTGTTCCGAGTGGCCTTTACCCAACACAAGGCCTCTGTCGCGGGGTCTCTGGAAGGAATGTTCCCTTGCTTCTCAGGAGCAGCGGGGGAGGAAGGACATTGGCTATAGAGGAGGAAGAAGTATGATGGAGAAAGAGCAATGGGGGCGAGATAATGAAAGCGTGTTTGTGTGGTAAACAAATGTCTGACCCAAGTATGGAGAACAACAACATGTTCATGAGGAGAATGCTGAAGAATTTGAG
This sequence comes from Trachyrincus murrayi, assembly GCA_900323305.1. Classification (NCBI taxonomy): domain Eukaryota; kingdom Metazoa; phylum Chordata; class Actinopteri; order Gadiformes; family Macrouridae; genus Trachyrincus; species Trachyrincus murrayi. Next base: position 2,754 of record OOFB01029707.1, read on the forward strand.
AGGGGGAGATTTCCAGAAAGTATTGGAAGGACAAATAGACAGAGACACAAATATGATTAGATATTGTAAAGCGCTTTGGTGGTTGAGGGGGGCGGCTGTGAGGACAGTTAAGATGAGAGACAGGCCAAGACAGAGCAAGACAGTTGCATCAACACAAGTGGTTAGACAGGCTGGGTTTTACAGATGCGTATAAATCTCTGCAGGATGACGACTGAGAAGACCTCCAGTCACAGACAGAGACCTCAGCAGCTAAGGTCAGCCAGGCGTCCCATTACACCTTTAGGACATAAAGCCCACTATGACTTACGGGCGTCCGAGCTTAAAGAAGAATGGAGAACGAGCACAGAAAGAGGGACTAGAAATCGATCAGGAAAGTTGGGGGGGGGGGGGTGGGGGACTTCTGCCAGCCAAAGTTCCCCCCTGGTGTTAAAATTTACAGTCTAAACCATGAAGTACCCCCATAAAACATGGAGGAGCCAGCGCTGAAAAGGCAGAGCCCTGACTACAGCAGGGAGAACACAAGAAACACAGTGGTCAGGGAAGTCGACCCAGGGACGGGGGGCATTTTCCTCCTACTCTTACATGAGAAATACCAATATTGATGAGAAAAATGAGAGCTTAACAGTCAATGAAGAGGAATACCCCCCCCCCCCACACACACACACACACACACACACACACACACAATGAGATTTTCTGTACTGTGGTTCCTGAGGTGATAATTAAAAGATGTGAAGCAATTAAAGCTTGATTCATTAGAGCCTGAATTTTGGCACAGGAGTACTGTGCCAAAATTCTAAAATTAATATGGGAGGATTCCTGCACCCATTTATAAGCTATAACAATATTGAGATACCAAATTATTGAATCAAATCAATGTATTAATCCAAAGATGTGATGGGTTTTTGTGTGCAGAAATGTTACACTATTCATAAGAATAAGTATTCGTACTGAATAAGTCTACAGACAAAAAAACTTAATGAAAAAGTGAATGAATGGAAGGTCAGAAACAGGCCAGATACCTGCAAATGACTGATTGTCAAGCAGACATTGTGTGTGTGTGTGTGTGTGTGTGTGTGTGTGTGTGTGTGAACTATAATATAAAACTAAAGCCCTTTGTACGTATGGTATGCTTTGACAACGAGACCTCGCCATGGAACTGTTGAAAATGTACTCTTTACTATTTAGACGTTTTTATCCAAAGCCACTTAATCTTTGGGGAAGGTTAGGCATCTTGTTCAAGGATGTCTGCAGGTGGACTGCAGACTTGGGCTTAGAACCCAGAACCTTTCACTTGGGAGACAAACACCCTAATAACTTGATGATAACGCTCAATGGAGAATGCACTGTTCAGCTAACAGCTAACGTGGTGCAGAGATGCAGCTACAACGATGGGCAACGTGGACAAGTTTCAGTGAGTTATGAGATCAATTATTACAGGTTACAAGCTTCAAGAATTGCAGAGACAATTGGTTGAGCCAGAACTCAACTTCACCCGAACCCTCCTAAACATCACAGAGACCAGAACAATTTATCATAATAGAGTCCAGTAAAATTGCATAAAAACCAGAAATTGAAGCATCATAAAGACCAACTATACATCACAGACCAGATAAACCATTACATTTCTAAGCTACTCTGGAAGAGTCCCCAATGATTCTTCAGCTTCATTGGCCTGTCAACCTTTTGACTGTGTTCGTCTTTGATTCAGCAAGAATTAGACGATACTTCTGTGGAGTGTGTGTTGTTGGTGGCTGGTTTAAGCAGCCTCACCTGGTCTGAGTCAGACTGATTAGACTCTGGGGCTGGGTGAGGCTGCACACCTGTGGGTCATTGGCCAATCAGGCCCACAGGTTAAACCAGCCACCAGCACACACACTCGAGAGGAGTGCTAGCATGTACCATCTGCTCTGCCTGTTCAAACTACCTCAAACTGTACAATAAACCAGTTTGATCATCTGCCTGTGTCCTGCTGTTGGAGAAGCCCTGGAAAGCCATGGTAGATGGCATGTGGCAGGGGGAGACTGCGACAATTTCCAATACTGCATACTTGACTCAGCTCTCGGTATCCAATTGTTGCATTGTTCTCCAATAACCTATGCACTGGCCTTCAATAGAATTTACATGTCGAGCGTATATTGGTACATCCTGATCTATAAACAATTGACTACCATGGAATCCAACACTTGAAACCACTGAAGGTGAACAGATAACTATTTTAGAATAGAAGACAGCGTACTTCCATTGTAAAAGAGTTATCTGTTCACCCTAATGAGATGCATGTCTTCTTTAAAGCCGCTCTCAAAAGAAAGCTTATTAACAAAATATTCAGATATGCCATTGCCATAGGAGATTTCACTGAGAATCAGATTCAACAAACCACTAAAAGATTGGACTGCAAGTGTGAAGACAGTCACTGGTTCTGTCGCTGCGACTGCTAATTTCACCGCTAATCACAACTTAAAAAAAAATTATGAAACCTTATTTAAAATAAAGAAATAAAAAAATTCAATGTGATTCAGTCTGGATAGTTTCAATGAGATCTTAAAGCCTTCTAAAACTGAGAAAAAGTGTTAGTAGATGATATGGAATGAGATGGACCAAGGCCCATCTCATTCCAGTCCATCTTTTGATTTTGGTTCTAGATGGCCATTTAGAACCAAGATGGCCACTAGAGTCTGAGTGTTTGTCCACATCCCTGACCATGTCACACTCCCATAATGCCTTGCTGTTTGCCAACAGAGTGGCAGTCACGCTGCTTAGCATCACAGCAGATGTTCAATTCCGATTTGTCAGAATTACAAATTATATTTACACTTGCACATCTCAAGTGTTTTTAATTGCAAAACCATATGCTACAAGAGTAAACTTTCAAAGCCAGTAGTCATCTGCAGATATTCTAAATATACTGAATGCTGCTGCATATGGATCCAAACCCTACACATTAGTATTTGGTAGACACCTTTTGCAGAAATGACAGCTTTGCAGTACATATATCATATATATATGACTGTTCAGGAATGACTTTTCCATTCTTCTTGACAGATTCGCTCCATATTGTTCACATCCTCTGGTCTCATCTACTATGTTCCCTTTCTCCCCCTCTTCCCATCTCCTATTTAAAAAGTCTCCATCCATTTCTCTGCATGTCTCATCTTCTGAAACATGCTCCTTGGCTCAGTCCTCCGTTCACTCTTGCTTGCTTCCCTAAGTCCTCCCCTGAATATTGCATTTAACTTCTTTCTTCTGTCTTTTATGTGTTATTTATACCAACTTCACATGTCAGGAAATGCTCTGCATGCACGGTTTACTTCACAATAAAAGGTATCCAGTGCTTCTAGCTTATGAGACCCTGCCTCTCACTCACATCCTTTTACCCGACATACACACTTGTTGGGAGGAGCAGGATAATGTAATGGCTAGGGTGTTTGATTCTGGGTTTGTCCATAGCCTAACCTGTAGACATCCATGAGCAAGATGCCTAAACCCCACTTAATCCTTAATGATGTATTCGAATGCACTGTAAGTTGCTTTGGATAAAGGTGTACTTGTACTGCACCAAATCGCAGACCCTATTCCTCCCTCTCTGATCATCAAATCACGTGTTCCTTCTAGGGCTGCCATGATTCGTCGACAAATCGTGGCAGCCAATATTTTTAATCAACATGTTTTAATTTTTTTTTTTTCTAAAACACAAATCGTTCAATTCAATTTGTTATAATAAATGTATTATTCAATATCACTACCTAATTGCTGCATCGTACGTCAGTCGCTTTTGGCTCCCGTCATCGGTCGGTTCCTGTCAACACCTGTCATTGTCGCAGCAGCAGTCTGCTACCAAAGAGGTTGTGTGTAAAGGTTTCCCCTGACCGATAGCTTCAAAAGTATGGGAATATTAAATAAAAAATATTAATACATTTAAATTAGCAGACAACAAAACGGCCAAAATGGTTTGCTGTGCAAAATTTCTATGGCATTTCACAGAAGCACTACCGCCATGCGCGAACACCTGAAAGCTAAGTATGCAGGTGCTATTCTGGAATTACCTTGCGAGGCAGCTGGATTCACGAGATCACATCCACGGGACAATCCATCTTGCCAGGCTTGCCAAACCACAGTGGTTCTGACCAATCAGCGTCCTATGAGGAACTACTGGCAGCTACGGCCGTGGTTTAGAGGTGACGACAGCGAGAAGCAAATGTTCGCTCGGAAACAACAATGGCGGCTCGTAAAGAGGTTAGCATAGATGCTGCTATAGCATCTGTTTTATCTGAACTGGAGAGTAGCCACTGAAGGCTTTTCTCGATGGAAAAGATGTTTTCGCTCCACTACGTCATATGATTCGTTGATCTGATTGGTTTAAGTTAGCCCGTGATAGACAGATGGTTCATCATCACCTACACCAAACAGTTTCAAAGGACAACTTCCCAGATGGTTCTGTGTAACAAACCATCTGGCACGTCAGGTCAATTCTGGAAGGTGGACCGCGAAAAAAGGCAAAAACACTGTGGGTCGATCACACGTGTTCAAAATGCGGCGCCCACTTAACCATTGTTTCCATGGTACAGCGTGCCTCTGCTGAGCTGCTTTCTTTTCATGCGTCTCGCAATTTCTGACCTCGCATAAAAGTTACAATATTTCAACTTTGGGTGCTGGGCGCGGAGCATCCCCGGTTCTGTGTGATCGGCCGCTTAAGTGTAGTCTATTCATGTTCGTGAAACAAATTACCAACGCGTTATTTTTATTATTAAATATCATTATTAAAATCATAATCACTCTGCCTGCTACTTTAGGATTTTCAATGAATGAGTGTTGAATATTACTATATTTTACATGTTAAATAATAATGGCATATTTGTTTTTCTCCTTTCTTTATCCCTTGCTCTCAGTCAAAGGCAAAGCCATCTGAATTAATTGTTTGCATTTTTGGATGAAAATTCATCGATAGAAAAAAATGTGTTTGTGGCAGCCCTAGTTCCTTCCATCTATTACACCCTCCCACCACGTTCTACATACAAGTGCTGCACCAAGAACTAAACCCTCTTGACATCCCATCATGAAAAACACAAGAACTCAACGCTGTAACCACATCAGCCTTATTTTAAGTCCCTTGCACAATAAAATCTCTCCAAATCCACTTAATCTCTCCAAATCCACTCCACCCATCTCCTCATCTTCTGAAAACAGCTTCCAATCAGGGGGACAACCAATCAGACCAGGCCATGCAGAGCCACTGGGCCCTTGACTCACAGTTTTAACGAGTGGAGGAAAAAAATACATTAAAAAAAAGATAATCACACTTCTCAGCCAAAACTGCCAAAAGTTCCATTTCAGAGCAGAATGGAGCAACTTTGGTTTTTTGGCAACACTGTAAAATAATTCACATTTTGCTTTGGCTTGAGGCTTTACAAATAAATCGAACTGCATGGTTGTAAAAAAGAAAAAGAAAAAACTGCTTGTGGTTTCAAGAGGACAAAAGCTGAGCTGGAATCAGTATGAGTGGATTGTACTGGTTTGATTTGGCACTTGTATTTCTGTGTGTAACAGGGAACCTTGCCACACACCACCTAAGTGGCTCTTCCGACTCACAGGATACGGGTCGAATGTTGAAACCGGATTATTGGAGAGTTGGTAAGACGTTACAGCCAGAGCAGGTGTTAATGCGGACATGACTGTGCTCTCTCTCCCAGTGTGTGTGGTGGTGGCTGGTTCAACCCGTGTTCCTTGATTACTCTCATGCATCACAGGTGTGCAGCCTCACCCAGCCCCAGAGCCCAATCAGTCTGACTCGGACCAGGTGAGGCTGCTTAAACCAGCCATCAACCACACACACACACTCTACACTGTGTATTTTCCGATTTCCACCATGGGCTGCCCCTGTAACCGCTTCAACATCCAAACATTCCATTTATTCAGACATTCGATTGGAGTAGGTTTAAATCCAGTCAGATTTGTCATTTGTAAAATCGAGGGTGAGAATCAGCCGCTTCCAAGAGACAAATTAGAAAAACTCCAGACCATAATCGCCCTGTCAGTATTTTTAGATCATGATGTCAAAGTCTTTGTACTCCTGGATTAGAGCCAGGAGTGAGAGATTACACAGCGAGTTTGAAGCACATTCAGTCCTCTTTCCTGTTTGGGGAAAACGAGCCAAATCTTCCCCTCCATAATTGCCTGTTACATCAACGCATGAGACAAGTTGACAAAGGAAAGAATTTGACACAAAAACAAAAGAGACACAGAAATACCAAGAAAGGAAAAAAAATAAAGCACCCTTCTGCACCAAAACAGATTATATAAAGCAAAACTCATAACGGAATGTATTTTAATTATCTTAACTTGTCAGGCTTCATGCAGCAGAATTATCCCTCCTGTTTTTAAAAATCCCACGCAATTCCACGCTGCATTTTGTTCTAAGTATGATTGTCACATAATACGTCTGTTTGGGCAATCACCAATGCCTTCACCAGGGAATTATTTCTGCATGTCATTAAAATGGCGACCGGAGCATAATTACGTCTCCTCTCTCGTCTTCACAATGCTCTCTCGCTTCCATCTCTCCTTCTCTTAGTATCCGTCACGTACATATTAAGTACATCCACACATGCTGGCTTGCTGAGATGAACACAATGAAAGCTCTTGCTGTACAAGCACTTGCTGTGTGCGCACACACACACACACAAAGTTTTTGTTTTTAATTGCAAATATGTGGGAAGAGACGTGCATCTTCAGGGAGAGGAGACTTGGATCCAGGTTTTCACTTTGAAAAACAAAACACTCGTGGCTTTCAGCCTGCCAGGAAGATGGCTTGTGTCCCTCTCTCCTGTCGATCTCTCTCTCTCTCTCTCTCTCTCTCCCCAATCCCACCATTTGGCTGAGAGGATTCAAAAGCTTGTTTAACAGCAAGGAGCTTTACTGCCGCAGATCACTTCTGTTAATATGAGTGTGTGCAAGAAAGATCAACATATTTTAAGATAAATATTCTATGAATGTGATACTAACCCGATATAACACACCTATGTTCTATAGCTTTGAATCTGCCGTGGGATTAAATGGGTCTTTTAATTTAACTGAAGGTTTCACTGGATGATGAGGATTTTGAAGATGAAGTAATGTGTGACGGTCGGCATCGCAACCGCACTGTGAGCAGTGGTCCTGCGTATCACTATTCTGTTTGTTTATGCACGTTAACAGCCAAATCCAAAATATACTCAATGATACACTGTACTATACTACGATAATGTACTATATTATCGTAGATTTACCTGTATTGATTTAACCTAATAAGATAGGTAGTTATATGATTGTATTTATCAGTGACATGTGGTCTCAACATGTCATATTTACCAGGTATGTTTGTTATCCAATCCCCAGGTAGTTAATAATGGGGCTGGCCGACCTTATATAAGGGCCAATATTGCGGGTACCATGATCAAGTTTGTGAAACTTAGATTTGGGAATAAAACCCTTTTTGGACCTCGACTCTTGTGTCTCTCAAGCCTGCTCGGTCATCCCTGACATAATGCTTGTGGATGAGGCCTTATTGATTGCTATTGCAATCAAAAAAGGTTTTGAAAGGGGTATTCTTCCCCCTTTCCTAGTTTTGGAAAAAGCATTAACTTTTTATTTTATCTTATTTGTTTAGGATTCCTCAAGAAGGAAGAGGAAGAAGTGGAGCAGGTTAGAAGTCCAGGCTGTGGAACAGAAGCTGATGTACAGCATAAAGACTGGCAAGGTTCCTGTTAAAACACATGTCTTGAATGTATCCAAGCATCTCCAGAGGCACTTCAAGGTAGGAGCTGGGAAGCTGTAAAGTTCTACGTAAAAAACTTGGAAGTGGCAGTCTGCAAAGAAATGGTGATCATTTATTTCTGGTATTGGACAATTGACCTTGTTAATGTTTCATTAGTGTTGTGCTTAGGTCATTTAAACCAGTGCTTCTCAACGTTGCATGTTTTGTTCGGGTTTTAATAATTGATGTGATTGTTGTGTTAGTAAAACACTGCTGCAACATGTTTTCTTCACTTGAACTGAACAGTAGTTTGAAGTACTGGCACCAATGAGTCCTATACCATTCGATTCCACTGACCAAAGACAGCTGTATTACAGGAGTAGGCCTTGGTGTTGATGGGCGAATGGTAGTTCAGCTGTATTACAGGAGTAGGCCTATAGGCCTAGGTGTTGATGGATTAATGGTAGTTCAGCTGTATTACAGGAGTAGGCCTAGGTCAGGGCTATTCAACTATATTGCTCAGGGGGCCACATTGTCAGAAAGCTAAGAGCCCGGGGGGCCGGACATTTCCCTGAGCTGTTGATTATTACATGGCACGACTCCATTAACAGCTGATTATAGAACAGGCAGTAATGTCTGAAAAACTTTGTGCAAGTGTCACAGGATATTGCTGTAAATATAGCCCTACTTTTCAGAGTCAAGAGACAACAATAATTCAGATTTAATATGAGTACTTGAACTAAATATATATAATATAATAATATATACTTACAATAAAGTACACTTTCCGTAAGTATACTTAAATACAATTTTAATGAAGAGAAACAAAAAAGAATACTAATAGGGTATTCTCTAGGACAAGGACAAAAACATACTTTTCACAAGTTCACTTAAAATGAACTGTTTTAGATTTAGCATACTTCTTTGGCACACTAGAGTATAAAGTACTGATATTAAAGTACACTTTTTGTAAATCTACTGAAATGCAATTTCATTCACTAATAGTGTGCTATCTATGATCTGAAAATAGTACTTTTCTAAAGTACACTTAAATACTGGTTACGATACACTGTTTATTTGTCACATACATACACGGGGTGTGCAGTGAAATGAAAAAGTGGCAATGCTCAACAGAAATGTGCAAATGGCAACAAGTATACACTATTTACATTATAAAATAACAACACAATATTTACAGTCAGAGCACTAAGAAAATATAAATATAAGAAATTGTATGTATGTATATATGATATAAATTATGTGTAGTCATTACCTGAGTGTGTGTCTGTATGTGTGTGTGCATTAGAGGGGGAGTGTGTGGGTCTAGGGTCTAGGTGGGGGCCCTAGTGAGGTCAGAGTTCACAGTCCTGATGGCCTGAGGAAAGAAACTCTGTCTCAGTCTCTCTGTTTTGGCAGCGTGACTACGGAGCCGCTTGCCTGACCGCAGCAGCTGGAACAGTCCATTGTT
>OOFB01029710.1:0-21395 GCA_900323305.1 Trachyrincus murrayi
ACACACACATCATGACACCTGTAGTCAACACACACACACACCTGTAGTCAACACACACACACATCATGACACCTGTAGTCAACACACACACACACATCATGACACCTGTAGTCACCACACATCATGACACCTGTAGTCAACACACACACACACACACACACACACACACACACACACACACACACACACACACACACACACACACACACACACACACACACACACACACACACACACACACACACACACACACAGAGAGAGAGAGAGAGACAGTAACACAGTAACGAGACACAAGGACCATCCGTACTTCCTGATGACTGAATCCAAGCCGTAGAGGCTGGCCGAGGTGTAGTAGCCACACACAGTCTTCACACAGATGTTCTCCTTCATGGTCTCACCACACTGCTGGATCAGACCGTCCTGTTACCAGCACACACACACAATATAATAGAATAAGACTGGAATGTTACAGAGGCAACATTTCTGAGTAATATAACGTATATATGTTGATAACTAACCAGCTGGAGCATGCAGGCAGCAGCCAGGATGCTGACCACTCGGCTGGGCTTGATCAGCACATCGTCACGGTACAAGGAACCAAACACCACCTGCAGAGCTACACACACACACACACACACACACACACACACACACACACACACACACACACACACACACACACACACACACACACACTCTCATACACACACACACACACATCATGTCACCTGTAGTCAACACACACACACACACCTGTAGTCAACACACACACACACACACACACACACATCATGACACCTGTAGTCAACACACACACACACCTGTAGTCAACACACACACACATCATGACACCTGTAGTCAACACACACACACACATCATGACACCTGTAGTCACCACACATCATGACACCTGTAGTCACACACACACACACACACACACACACACACACACACACACACACACACACACACACACACACACACACACACACACACACAGAGAGAGAGAGAGTTAGTCAGTGCCTACTATCAACCATACATTGTGAAGCCCAATCACTGTGATTTGAGACTCAGTCTCACCTTCCGTGTCAATGTTCTGGTCTGGGATCTCCAGCTCTATGACCATCATGTTGGATTCCCTCCAAGAGCCACTGAACATACTGGAGAAATACCCCGACTGTAAGACAGAATAACACTGAACATACTGGAGAAATACACAGACTGTAAGACAGAATAACACTGAACATACTGGAGAAATACCCCGACTGTAAGACAGAATAACACTGAACATACTGGAGAAATACACAGACTGTAAGACAGAATAACACTGAACATACTGGAGAAATACCTGACTGTATGAATGTGTGTATGAATGTGTGTATGACTGTGTATCACTGTATGAATGTGTGTATGACTGTATGAATGTGTGTATGACTGTATGAATGTGTGTATGACTTGTATCACTGTATGAATGTGTGTATGACTGTATGAATGTGTGTATGACTGTATGAATGTGTGTATGACTGTATGAATGTGTGTATGACTGTGTATCACTGTATGAATGTGTGTATGACTGCATGAATGTGTGTATGACTGTATGAATGTGTGTATGACTGTGTGAATGTGTGTATGAATGGGTGAATGTGAGGCACTCATTGTAAAGTACTTTAAGTGGCCACTGGTTAGAAAAGCGCTCTATAAGTGCAGACTATGATGTTTTTACCTGACACAGGTAAACCTTGTGGAGGTTCCAGGCCTGTCCCAGGGCACAGATACGGATGTCACTGTTCTCCCCATTGAGGAACAAGGTCTGGTAGATGTATTTAGATGTGCTCTTCAGTTTCTTCCTGACAAATTATAAGATACAAAAATTATTTCTCGATTACGCAAGTATACAATTCCTGAAACATTAGGAATAGAAACAAGCCATCAAGAGAAACATAATCTAACGTATCAGGGACAGATCTAACTTTAGATTCTCTTTTGGAAAAAACAACAAAACACATGAGATGTTATTTTGACAACAGCCATTACATGTCCAGCTTTCCTTCAATACGTCTCCTAGTTGATCAATAATGTAATTGATTATTATAGTTACATGAACTAGAGTATAATCATAGTACATGAAAATGAATCACAATAATGACAGATGATTGATGGTAATACTTGGAAAGCTGTGCTGATTAATTTGCTGCTCTAAAAGGAATTCAACCACGTCTCTATCCTAGGTCACCTCTAGCTAGATAGTGAAGAACACGTCTCTATCCGTGTGGTTGACCTCGTACCTCCGGGGTTTGTCTAGCAAGGCGTCCTCCTCGTCTGGTTCACTGTCACAGTCACAGCGGGTGTTGCGTTTCCTCTTGGGACAGTCGCAGCCGTGCGTCCTGCTGCTGCTCACACCCCCCACCGCCTCCTCTGCTCCAGGAGGGGACGTCTGGAACCGGCTGCCCAGATTACCCATCACCCTTTCATAGTAGACACAACCGGTTAGGCAGCCATGTCTAGACATAGTGTATCATATCTATATAGATCATTAGTGTGTATTGCTTTGTTTCAGAAGACACCAGACGACTAACCATAATCAATCAATCACAAAGTCACCAATTAGTGACCAATTATTATTGACTCACAAGCCCAACAGTTTTAATGAAACTAATTTTGTTTCTATTACAATAAACACATTACAATTACAAGTAACACAAGTTACAGTTACAATTACACACATTACAATTACAAAGTTACACCAAAAGAACCAACCGCCATCATTAAAGTGAGTCTTACCCAAATGTTCAGCAGAAGACAATCTTAGGATCTTGAAGGTCTGACTCAGACGTTAACAAGTCTTCTCCTTGTTGTTGTATTGTATTGTTGTATTATTGTATTGTATTATTGTATTGTTGTATTATTGTATTGTATTACTGTATTGTATTGTATTATTGTATTGTATTGTATTACTGTATTGTTGTATTGTATTGTATTGTTGTATTGTATTGTATTGTTGTACTGTATTGTTGTATTGTATTGTATTGTTGTATTGTTGTCCCGCAGCTCCCAGCCTGGTCGATCAAAACAAACAGTCAGTCACCATCCGCCTCCCCGACGACACGCTGGTTCATCTGCTTGATATCTTCATGAGACGCCTTTTTATGCCACATTTCGACATTAAAACAACATGTTGATGTCCAAGAGATCCTGAGATTCAAACATCCTGAAAAACCTCCGGTGCGTTCTTCTTCTTCTACTAGTAATTATAGTACTTCTTCTTCTACTAGTTATTATAGTACTTCTTCTTCTACTACTCGTTATAGAGTAGTCGACTGAGAGGAAGTTAAAATAGCGCCTTAGTTCCACCTGCTGTCCAACAAGCGAACTGCGGTTCCTGTAAAGAACATAACTAATTATTCAAGGTTCAAGATGTTTATTCGTCACATACATACATACATACATACATACATACATACATACATACATACATATATACATACATACATACATACATACATACATACATACATACATACATACATACATACATACATACACTAAAACCCCAACACTATAAAAGATCACATTCCTGGCACCAGGCGGAAGACCACGCCTCTGTGCCCTTTTAAGGGGTGTGGTCATTGGAGAAACCAACCAATAGGCGAGCAGCAACCCCCTGCTATGATCGTGTTGACTGACTGTTTTCTGCTCTGTGACACGTATGTGGTCCACCTGAACAGACCCTGCAGCCCAGGACCCGGACCCACGACCCGGAGCCACGACCCGGTCCAGAGGAAGGTCTAGTAAAACCTCCAGGTTGTGAAGACATCATGGAGGCGAGGGACGGGCCAGGTAGGCACCAGCAGGAGCTCGTTGTTGTTGAGCAGTAAACGCAGTGTTTTGTTATTACCAGTTAATACTATACATTAGTGACTTTGTCATTTAAAAAGTGAGACTATATCGACATTGCAACGTGTGTGACGTTACATTAACATTAGCCTGTGTTACCTTGTTGGAGGCGCGCAGTCCGGAGCTGAAGGCGAGGAGGACAGAAACACAATGAAACGCTTGTTTGGGTTTGAAAAGGAGGACTTCTCCTCCTGGCATCGCATCGTGTGCCTCCTGAACCGCCCCACCGACCCTGCAGCGTTGGGCATTTTCCGTTGCATGTTCGGTAAGCTTCTAGTTGGAGTGTCTCCATCCTGGCAGAAACCAGGACCACATCAGATTTACGGATAGATGTTCTGCACAGCTATTTCCATGAGTCGATCCAGAGATGGGTGAAATCTGGGTTTTGGGTTTTTCAGACTACTTATTTCATCAAAGGTTTCACTGTAATTTCTACTGACTAGTGTCCTAGTCCCAGTTATTAAACCACTGCTCACTATGGGATTCAACAGCCCAGAGTCTTCATGTTTCATCAGGAGAATGCTGCTCCTCCTAGTCCTTATTATAAGAGTCCTTATTATGAGGCTTCGTCCTCTGTAACTACTGAGAGATAGTTGTCCTTCTGGAATGTTCTCCCTATCTTCTCCCATCTGTTTTTGCTCATTACAGGGTATTATATTCTTTAAATACATTTTAGAAAATGGAACGGCTCGCTTTGAAAATTCAACATTTCTCCTTTTTCCCCGAATATTTGATGAGCATTTCAGCCATTTAGTGGTGAAGGGAGGAGGCTCCTGCGCTGTTAGGAGGAGGAAACCTGCTACAAGGCCAGGGCGTGATGGCCCACATTGTTCTGGTTCTTTGTTCACCTCAGGGATGCTGATGGCCATCGACATCACCCAGGAGCGGGGCCTCAGTCACCTGGACTACAAGTACCTGGACGGGGCCCCGGTCTGCCGCTTCCCCCTCTTCACCTTCTTAAAGCCGCTGCCCATGGACTGGATGTACCTGGTCTACCTGATCATGCTGCTGGGTGAGTTCTGGTTGTACCTGGTCTACCTGATCATGCTGCTGGGTGAGTTCTGGATGTACCTGGTCTACCTGATCATGCTGCTGGGTGAGTTCTGGTTGTACCCAGTCTACCTGATCATGCTGCTGGGTGAGTTCTGGATGTACCTGGCCTACGATGCTGCTGGGTTCTCTTTCAGTTCTGTTTGAACTGAGAGGTGAGAGAGGGGATTAAGAATTGATTTCTCTACACAATGACGTCTAATCCTGGTTATTTTCTTAATAGAGGAGCATCTCAAAAGCAATCGTCTGTACGGACTAATCAGATGATCTGTATATCTATACTTATATCTATACCTAACTGCTCATACTTTATTACATTTCAAAGAGTTTTTGGTCTTGTAATAACACTAATTTGTCTCGTAATTTAATGTATCTTTTTGAGCTTCTACATGTTGTATGTTCTAACATGGCGAACACTGCGTCTCTCTGTCAGGGGCTGTGGGCATCATGCTGGGCTGCTTCTACCGGCTGTCCTGCCTCATGTTCATCTCTACGTATTGGTACGTCTTCTTCCTGGACAAAACCGCCTGGAACAACCACTCCTACCTCTACGGCCTGATCGGATTTCAACTCACACTCATGGATGCCAATAGATATTGGTAAATATCTATATCATATCTAATAGATTCTAATATATAGATATTGATCTATGATATCATATCTAATAGATTCTAATATATAGATATTGATAAAGATCTATTATCTATTTGTTCATGTGTATTTCGTTCATATGTTTGTTGTGGTGTGTGTACACATCCCTGATATTGCGTTAAAATATTTTTAAATACTTTTTTTTGTAGGTCAATTGATGGTTTGAGGAAACCCATGAAAAGAAACGCTCACGTGCCTCTCTGGAACTACACCCTGCTGAGGGTGCAGGTCTGGAGCCATTCTGAATGGATCACTTGTTACTTGTTGAAGTAGTATTGTAGTAGTGGTCAGCATTTGATTCAGTATTGCTCATGGTTATGTTTATAATTCCTTGCAGATATTTCTTGTATATTTCATCGCTGGTGTGAAGAAGTTGGACATGGACTGGGTGGAGGGGTACTCCATGTCCTACCTGGCACATCACTGGCTCTTCCAGCCCTTCACGTGTGTTGTTCACTAGCATTACGTTTCTGCTCCTATTGGTTAAGGTCACCAAGGCTCCTGAGATCTCATTAGCTGGATTCTTCTTCTCCTCAGGATGATCTTTTCTGTGGAGCACACCAGTCTGCTGGTGGTGCATGGAGGAGGACTGGCTCTGGATCTGACCGCGGGATATCTCCTGTTCTTCGATGCCACACGGCCGTTTGCCATGTTCTTCGTCACCTACTTCCACTGCATGAACTCTCAGCTCTTCAGCATCGGTGAGTCTGTACTGAACGTTCAGTTTCTGGAACGATATGTGGAATTGGGTCAATCAATAAGGGCTGTTCCGATTCACTGATCATGTTGATGAGTCTCAGCCCCTCTTAAACTTGTCTTAATTAATAATCCTCCTACTTGTAAGCCCTGTATGCCATAAGACATTTCTATATCAAATGTGAATATTCCATAAAAAAAGGATAACGTTTTGTTCTCATTTGGAAGTTTTCAGATTAATCAATTACGACAATTATTTAACAATAATCAATAAAACAATAAACAATAATCACAGTTTGTCACACGTCAGAATATCCCACAAATCAAAAAGTAATCATCAGTTTGCAGCTAAAATCAATGTCCCCCTTTTGTACCTCTGAACTCTAACCCTAAACCTAACCCTGACCTCTCCGCAGGAATGTTCGCCTACACCATGATGTCGACCAGCCCGCTCTTCTGCTACCCCGACTGGCCCAGGAGATTCTTCTCCCGCTTCCCGGCACCCCTGGGGTGTCTGCTGCCCGTCACGGGCCCCGGGGCCCAGCCCAGCACGTCGTGTGTTTATCCAGAGGTCCAGAAGACTCAGAAGACCCCATCCTCCCCCAGGGGGTGGGTGCCCAGAGTCACCCAGCCCCGGTTCAGACACAAGCTGGCAGCTGTCTTTACGTTTCTGTACGTGGCTGAACAGTTGTTCCTGCCCTACTCACACTTTATTACTCAGGTAAAGTGCTTTAAGTGTTTCTTTTTATTCAGCAGGATAGTCTCCTAGTGGTTAAGGTTCATCCTTCAGCCAGAGGCCTAGCCGCCTTACTCCTTAATGACATGCATCTGAATTCACTGGAAGTCACGTTGGATAAAAGCAGAAGCTAAATAATAGCAGTGGTATTGTGTATTGTGTGTGATATACTTCTCTTTGATCAATGTGATTGATTTTAAAGTTGAGCCAAGGACAAAATGTGCAGGCTGTTAATCCTTATGTTACACTGCTTGTTTATTGGACTTTCAAAAGGAACAAAACGTTTTGTAATCCAGCAGACAGAGTTGCTCAACATGGTCAGTGGACTGGAGTGCAAACAGTGGTTTGGCTTAGTCATCAACCAGGCGCCAGCAGCTGGTAGGACCAATGAAAGGGTTAGATGGAGTCGATACTGCAGGTTTACATGACGTCATTCATGTTTTTAGGGTTACAACAACTGGACCAACGGCCTGTACGGCTACTCCTGGGACATGATGGTCCACTCCCGCAGCCACCAGCACGTCAAGATCACATACCGAGACGGAGCGACGGGGGAAATCGGGTACCTTAACCCCGGGGTGAGCCACGTGGCCATGCCCCCTACACACTGACCTCAGCGGTGACCTCTCCTGAGTATCTCATGAGCTGTGTCATGTGACCTCCTAGGTTTTCACTCACAGCCGGCGCTGGAAGGACCACGGGGACATGCTGAAGCAGTACGCCGCCTGTCTCAGTGACCACCTGCCTCGTTACAACATCTCCCGCCCCGAAATCTACTTCGACATCTGGGTCTCCATCAACGAACGCTTCCAGCAGAGGTGTAATAATCATTATAATCACTTCTCCTAAATGATTCAATTATTGAATGTTCTCATGTTATTTTATTTCCTGGGTTCTGGAAGGATCTTTGACCCCCGTGTGGACATTGTGAAAGCCGATTGGTCGCCGTTCCGTCCAAATCCTTGGCTGATGCCCCTCCTGGTGGACCTCTCCCCCTGGAGGACCAAGTTCCAGGAGATTGAAAGCAGTCTGGACAACCAGACGGAAATCGTCTTCATCGCAGACTTCCCAGGTTGCTGTGTTACAGTCCATGTGAAGCTTGTGGTGGTACTCTGGTCATAGAGATAAGAGAGAAATATCTGATGAACTCACTGTGACAACTGGACAACCAATCCAACTTCCCCACTTTTACTTTTACTTGACGATGTGTACCAAAGTCAGTGCTTGTTGTTCCTCATCCCCAGGCCTCCACCTGGAGAACTTTGTGAGTGAAGACCTGGGCAACACAAGCATGCAGGTCCTCCAGGGGCAGGTGAGGGTGGAGATCGTAGAAGAAAACAAGAACTACACCCTGGAGCCGGGCCAGCAGATGAAGGTACCTCAGAACCTCCAGAACCCACAGATGTATTACCACACTGCTTTACTCCATACCCCAAACATTTAGCACGTCTGTCTGTCTGTCTGTCTGTCTGTGTGTGTGTGTGTGTGTGTATGTATGTATGTGTGTGTGTGTGTGTGTAGCTCCCCCACGGGGCCTACCATAAGGTGTACACGGTATCCGAGGGCCCGTCCTGCTTCATGTATGTCTACGTGAACACCACGGAGGCGGCCCTGCAGCAGAACTTCACCAGGCTGCTGGAGATTCAGGAGCGCGTCCGCAACGGCACGGGTGAGACAGACAGGACGGGTCATGTGACTCCAGACAGCTGGAGCTGCTGTGACTCGATGTATTTAGAAGTAGTTATCAAAGTGTATGACCATGAAAATACAGACTATTGACCACAATGTACACTAAACAGGTGTGTGGGCGTGCCCTAACCTTGAAGTCCCTCCCACTCAGAGACGGAGCCCCTCCCACCAGAGCTGCAGCCACTCGTCGCCACGGACGACCAAGGGTCAGAGGTCACCGCCACCGACCCCATCGTCCAGCTGTTCCTGAGGAGGCAGCGCCGCATGAAGGAGGTGAAGAAACGCAGGGAGGCAAACGTCCTGGAGAGACTGTCTCGCTTCACCGTCAAGAAGTACTACATGTTGAGGCGAGGGTGAGTACAAGTACTACATGTTGAGTACAAGTACTACATGTTGAGGCGAAGGTAAGTACAAGTACTACATGTTGAGTACAAGTACTACATGTTAGAAGAGGTCTACTGTGTATTTACGGTTTGTCATTAGGACTCTTTTACTTCATACTGACTTCAGAACGGGGGAACAGAACCCAGAACCTTCCCTCTGGGAGTCACCATGACTACTAGAACCTTCCCTCTGGGAGTCACCCTGACTACTACAGGATGGGATGAAAACTGATACTAGCTAAAGTCTCCAATAGTTGGGGATCGAACCCAGAACCTTCCCTCTGGGAGTCAGACCAACCTAGCCACTAGACTACAGTGTTCTTCTATATTTTATTTCAGGTTCCTGATGACGGCCATTGCCCTGCGGAACCTCGCGTTGGGCCTTCCTCCAGTGGACCAGCTGACCAGGGAGGTGGCCTTCGCCAACATGAAGGAGCCTCCACAGGAAGCCAATCAGGGCGAACCTCTCAAAGAGGAGGTGGGACATGGAGAGCTTTAGGACCAATAGATAAGGACCACAGAAGTGACCGAGGGAAGGCGTGACCAAGGGAAGGAAGGAAGGATTGTGTGAACAAAATGGGTGTGGATCATGTTTCTACTGGACTGTTACTATGGCATTAACTGCTTAGCTATTTAAAATATGTTAATTGACCTGTAATATAATATAGCCTGCAAACAGGTGGGCTTTTCTATTTTGTTAAAATGGTTTCTGATGAGGAGCAGTTTGAGTGCATTATGCCTTAGCCACAATATAATGCACATTTATGCTTCTTCACTTACTGGTATTGCATTTTTTTTTCTCCAAATCCATGTTTTGTCTGAAATATAACGGATGTTTTTAAGAACGTCTGTATGTAACGGATGTTTTTAAGAACGTCCGTATGTAACGGATGTTTTTAAGAACGTCTGTATGTAACGGATGTTTTTAGGAACGTGCGTAAGCTCTGTGAGGCATGAACCTTTTGACAATCCAATAATGTGAAAAGTTGTACTTTTGAAAATAATAAACCAGTTGGATGTTATAATACCCACCTCTATTCAGGTTACAACACCGTTCAACACATTTAAACATTTCTGTTTAGTATCCATGTGATATAATTCTCAGAGGACCGCTGAGGTTGGCCGATGTCAAATATAACTTTCAGGGATTCAAAACTGTCTTAATTAGATGAAATACTGTATTAAATACAGAAGCTAGGGAACAGTCTTAAATACTGTATTAAATACAGAAGCTAGGGAACAGTCTTAAATACAGAGGCTAGGGAACAGTCTTAAATACTGTATTAAATACAGAAGCTAGGGAACAGTCTTAAATACTGTATTAAATACAGAAGCTAGGGAACAGTCTTAAATACTAAATAACATACATTCCAGTTCAACCAATCAAACAGGACAACAGAATATGTGAACTCAATGAGCTTTATTGGTGAGCTGCCCATCCTAAAGTGCTACAGTACAGCTGGACACTGGACAGTGTCAGCTGTGTCCAGCTGACAGTACAGTGTTCGTTACAGGGAGACATTATGGCACAAGTGAGGATTATCATAGAGTCAGAAGGCAAAACGGACGCGTTTTAAATATAGATCTACACGTCATCTCATTGTTCTTGTCATTAACCAGCTATATTCAATCAATACACTTCATGGACTTTAGTTAATGCCTTGAAAATCTAAATTACAGTTGTAATGTAAGTGCAAAGTCTTTTTTTTAATTGAAAACAAAGTTATGTATGTATGCCTTCATATTGGCACACAATGAAAAAAAAAAAGATGACGTTTTAAACAATAAATTGTGAACTATTAACTTGTTCTCATGAAAACAATAAGGGGTTGCTATGTTAGATTATACTGACCCTCATCCGTTAAACCTACAGTACACTTCTTAATCTGTCGTGAGTAAGACTCAACATGATCCTCGTTTATAAAAACAAACGTTACATTAAGACGCACACTGTGGAATAAATACAAGTCCCCGTCTTTAGTTAGGCTGGGACTTGAGTCTAGAATAGAGCAAATTAAACAGGAACCATTCATGCTATTTATTGTTCTTAATATTTTCTGATTTGATTAAAAAGACGTTACATGGATGGATTAAGACAAGAGATTCATAGACGGTATTTTAAGACAGGTTTGAGTGTTAAATTTCATCTGTGATGAATAATATCTTGACTAGATATCCTATTGGTTCCCCACCAGTGACATCATGACATCATCACATCCAGGCTCTTTAGGTTTACAAAACACGTTTTTTTTCTTTACTATTTCAGGGAAATGTCCTCATGACAAATAGTCCAGATTTAGTGTTAAAACCTGAACATAATAAATAAATCTTCGGTTTCAATGCCAGTCTTGTTCAACTATGGTGACGATAGGATAATATAGATCATATAATGAGGATGCTGTAGTAAATATAAAGTAGGAAGTCATACCAAATGTAAATGAGGTAAGTCTTCTTGTTCTTTCACATCATTCTGCGGCCGTATCTAGTGTTACATTTAATAAATGTCATAAATGAGGGTCATGTGTCTTAGCAATCATACATACACGCACGCACGCACGCACACACACACAAGAACGTAGTAATCCCTTTGTAGTAACAGGTGTGTTTCTGAAGCGCAGGGTCTCTGGATCCTTCCTGGATCCTTCCTGGATCCTACCTGGATCCTACCTGGATCCTACCTCGGCTGCAGGTCTGGGTAGAACACGCCGTGGATTACGCCCTCGCTCACAACGCTGGCGAATGAATCTACAAGAGGAGCATTAGAGCATTAGAGCATTAGGAGCATTAGAAACAAGTCATTAGAAAAACACTATATAATAATATAATAACACAGATACAATGGAGATTCACCAAAGTTCTTATATACTATTTAATGCTATATACTTTAATAATAATGCGTGAGAGTTAAATTTAATAGTCTTGTTGAACACACACACGTAATAACTGAACAGAACGGAGGTACCGTAGGCGGTCGGCACGAGATACGGGTCCCTCAGGTAAAGCATCACCGGCTGGTGGGTGAGTTTACTGAGAGAGGGAGAGGGAGAGGGAGAGGGAGAGAGAGAGAGAGAGAGAGAAAATAAATACTGCAAGATAGATACAAGATAATACGTCTCATCTTTTAGTTAAGATACAAGATAACGTTATAATACGTCTCATCTTTTAGTTAAGATACAAGCATTTATAGGAAAACTTACCTCAGTTCATCAGAATCGGTTTCAAATGACCTGAGGAGAGGGGCAGACAGACAGGAGAGGGGCGGGCAGACAGACAGACAGGTTCAGATGGTAAAGGAAAGACTTCTGGACAGCGTCTGTGAAATTCTGAACTCTTAAAAAACACAAAAACGGTTCCAACTCACCCACAGCTTTCGGTCTTCGGCACTGAGGGAAAATGCCGTATGTTTAAGAAATCCAGGAATATCTTTGGAAGAACTTCGTTCTCCATGATTATAGTCTGCAGAACAGAACGACACAATTAGAGTTCATGTGGAAACCAGAATGAAAGGGTTAGGTGAGTCCCCATGTGGTGAGTTAGCTGGGAAATATGAAATCTAAACAACAAACATATCTGAACTCACTGTAAACCCTCAGCTACAGATACTACTACATTATACATGTAATAATAGTCACATTATCATCACTAAATGAGGTCAAGCGTCTTTGCACCACTACAGTGCTGGAACATTGACTTGATGTAATCTAAGAGTTGGCCTCTACACAACACATCATAACTTAACATAACATCACAATGTCTTCATAACTGGCACAATCTAATCTAACACTGACCACTCCCTCATATCTTCCTCATATCCTCATAAAGTACACTTGTATTTAAGACATATCCTCATAAAGTACACTTGTATTTAAGACATATCCTCATAAAGTACACTTGTATTTAAGACATATCCTCATAAAGTACACTTGTATTTAAGACATATCCTCATAAAGTACACTTGTATTTAAGACATATCCTTATAAAGTACACTTGTATTTAAGACATATCCTCATAAAGTACACTTGTATTTAAGACATATCCTCATAAAGTACACTTGTATTTAAGACATATCCTCATAAAGTACACTTGTATTTAAGACATATCCTCATAAAGTACACTTGTATTTAAGACATATCCTCATAAAGTACACTTGTATTTAAGACATATCCTCATAAAGTACACTTGTATTTAAGACATATCCTCATAAAGTACACTTGTATTTAAGACATATCCTTATAAAGTACACTTGTATTTAGGGCTGCAACTAACCATTATTTTCATAGTCGATTAATCTAACGGTTATTTTTTCCATGAATCATTTAGTCTATAAAATAAATAAATGCCATCACAAGTACCGGAGTCCAAAGTGATGTCTTAAATGTGTTTATCTGACGAGCAGCCGAGACAAACTAAACTATTTCTTTCATAATGATCCATGAACCAAATATCACAATTGAACTGCAACATTAAGCAGCAAATGTTCGTTATTTGTACTTAAATGACTGAAATGATTAATCGATCAAAATTTGATTGGATGAATTTTCTGTCTATTGACTAATCGATTAATCGACTAATCGCTGCAGCCCTAACATATCTATAAAAACCATCTCATTTTCTCATCTGATTGTTGTGGAGCTCTCTTGATGATGATGATGATAATAATAATAATAATAATAATAAGAAGAAGAAGAAGAAGAAGAAGAATAATAGGTCCATGATGTTGACCTCTGATGAATGTATTTGTTTCATAAAGTACAGTGAGCTGGAGAACAGAGACCTACCTGTAAATAGAGTTCCAGGCCATGTCTCCGCTGCTCCAGGACTTTAGGAACCCAGTTCCTCACATGTTTAGAAGGCACCTCAGGGGGCTTCATGCTCTTCTTGAGCTGGAGGGGTGAGGGACAGACAGTAGGACACGTTGAGGTGGAGGGGTGAGGGACAGACAGTAGGACACGTTGAGGTGGAGGGGTGAGGGACAGACAGTAGGACACGTTGAGGTGGAGGGGTGAGGGACAGACAGTAGGACACGTTGAGGTGGAAGCTATTTAATGAGATCTAAATCCATAAATATGTTGATTTTAACGAGTCAACCTTCTCAGTGTGTGAGAACTTGGCATTGACTTTTATACCAAACATTCAGGAGGTTAACTATTAAACCTTAACTATTAAACTATTAAACCTTCTTTTAACTATTAAACCGTAACTATTAAACTATTAAACCGTAACTATTAAACTATTAAACCTTCTATTAACTATTAAACCTTAACTATTAAACTATTAAACCTTATATTAACTATTAAACCTTAACTATTAAACTATTAAACCTTCTATTAACTATTAAACCTTTAAACCATTAAACATTTACTGTATGTTACGGAACATACATTTACTGTATGTTACCGGAACATTTACTGTATGTTACCGGAACATACATGTATTGTATGTTACGGAACATACATGTACTGTATGTTACCAGAACATACCGCCCACGACCAAACGTACCATTTTATGAAGGGCGTGAAATTCACTGTAGCGTTTCTCGATGGCATGCTGCCTGCCATTCATCAAAACCTCGATTTTAAATACCTACAAGAGGGAAGAAAAATG
Source organism: Trachyrincus murrayi (assembly GCA_900323305.1). Lineage (NCBI taxonomy): Eukaryota > Metazoa > Chordata > Actinopteri > Gadiformes > Macrouridae > Trachyrincus > Trachyrincus murrayi. Next base: position 14,704 of record OOFB01029710.1, read on the forward strand.
CATTTATTATTTGTTGGGCAATCCCCAAATAATGAGACAAATCTTCTCATTAGGCTTAAGAGATGACCCAAGCCTTCAGGATGCAGCCTGGTCAACACTGACCACAACACTGACCGCAACACTGACCACAACACTGACCACAACACGGACCGCAACACTGACCACAACACTGACCACACGGCCAGTATTGATGACGTCAGCTCCTTCATTAAGAGGAAGTGTGAATGAGACCCAAGTGTTTTTACTTCCAACTGAAGTGAACAATAGAGAACACTTGTATATATTATATATTATATATATTATATAATAGCTCAGTAGTTCTTTTATTCCTTAAGTTAAGTCAACTATATGGAAAATAATGTCCAGTTATGATCAACTAGGTGTCAAAACAAGACATTACAGAAATGTAAGCCCTCCTAAATTAACAGATGTGTTCCCAGGAGATCAGTTTCCATGTGGCCTATCGTAAACACATCAATAAAACTTATTATTATTATTATTATTGAGTCAAGGTGGTTTTAATATCAGATAAAGAGTGAACCAGAGGTCTTACCGTGAATCCTTTCTCTATGGAAGTGTTCTCCGAGCGGAAGGACGGGATACTAACTCTAATAGGGTGCATTCTGGATAACAACTTATATCTATAAGTTATATATGAATATATATGTTTATATGTGTAGCATGTAGCTGTGGGGCTGCAGGCTGGACGACAGCTGATCATCATCTCCTGAGTTAGAAACGACATCTGTTACCGCCGCCTAGCGGCCAGGAGGGGATCTGTTCTCCTGCAGCTGATCTGTTACCGCCGCCTAGCGGCCAGGAGGGGATCTGTTCTCCTGCAGCCTGCAATGACTTGAACACAACAGCACTACATTCATCAGCATAATACTTTCACTGTAGTAATACAATTGTATGTATGTCCATGTAAGCGTGTGTGTGTGTGTGTGTGTGTGTGTGTGTGTGTGTGCGTTTTTAATATTTAAAAACACAATGTAAATCACAATATTTTATTCAATTACATTTCCACCAAAATCTCTTGTTGTTTATAAATATAAGAAATACATCTTCCTTAGTTTATCATATAAATATTGTTCAATAATGAATTTCATGATCAACTCCCAAAAAAAGTTCACTTTTGTAATACGAATCTGCGTGTTAAAATTACATCAATTATTTCATTAACTTTCAATAACTTTATTACCTATACCTACATACCTTGATACATTGATACATTGAACTAAAGTTGAATTATTTTGACTTTAACGTTGTAGTGAGACCTAATGATCTCAGTCTTGTGATGCGTCACTCTTCATCGGACACATGCCCATTTCCTAATACCTAAAAAAAGAAAATAAAGAAAATCAATGTGAATAAAATAAGCAGTTTATGCAGGAGATAAGTGACAAAACTTTACAGGCAATCTTTGAACTTGGACTCACGGGGATATGTGGCATCCCGACACATAGGCGTAGTTCCCGGTGTAACGGACGTCACACCGAACCACGTTGTTGCTGTAGTCGGACTCCGGGACCTGGTAGCTGGGATTCACACTGACCTACACAACATACAGCACACGGTCCAGACGTGTAGGGAAAATCTGCTATGTTAGAGGGTTGCATTCAAAGGCTTTTCCTGCCAAATAGTGAACAGGTCTGCCAGACTTGGTCACGTGATATCTCCGACCGACCTTGAGGACAAAGTTTCCAGGCTTCACATCTGTGATGTCGATCCACTGGCAGTCAATGTCGGCGTTATAAGTGTCGTAGCATCCCGGGCTCAGACCCTATCATTTAGAACCGAAAGAAGAAATCAAACAGTTGGAAATGCTATCCATTTCACACCATGATACTAGATCAGGGTGTTTCTGTACCTAACAGCTCGTGTTTTATACATCAGCACACCGCCATCTAGCGGCTGAGCAGCTAGCTCTGGGCTAACCGTGTGTGTGTGTGTTTTAATAGAAGTCAATGGTTTAAAAAAGGCGGCTGCGGCGGCTAGCTCTCGGCTAACCTGCGTGTGTGCAGTGCAGGCAAAGCGTCGGTAGTAGCCGTAGTCGCAGGATGTGTCCTCCAGGCAGAAGCTGGCCTTGTGACCTTCGGCCACGGAACGCTGGGAAGTGGCGTCCAGCAGGTCATAGTGGCTGAACTCATCCATGCTGTGGTAGTGCCTGGGAGCCACACACACACACACACACACACACACACACACACACACACACACACACACACACACACACACAGACACACACACACACACACACACACACACACAGACACACACACACACACACAGACACAGATACACACACACAAACAGACACACACACACACACACACACACACAAATTGTTGCTCTGAAGAACTCATATTGAGAAATGGATAACGAATGAGAATACTGGTGTCTATTACCCTGATCTTCATCTCAAGCTGGGAGCCCAGAACAGGGCTACTGAGGGGTCTGTACTCACTGATGGCAGCTGTGCCACTCCCACGAGTACCGTGGTCTGCTGGGCAGGAAGTCAGATGTTCCCTGGTTCTTCACCCTCTGAGGGAACCTAAGTAGCATCCGGGTGTCATAATCTCTCACGTCTCCTCTGTAGGCCGAGCTGCGCTCACAAACAATACAACAGGTTCAGAACATGCTGGAACATTCTCCATCCTACAGAACATTCTAGAACAATACATAAGCATAGAACATTACAGAAGACCCCAACAGCACAGAACATTCTAGAACAGTAGAATAGTACAGAACCGTTTAGAACATCCTCAATAGAACAGTAGTCTCAGAAGTCTACTCTCCTTGAAGCCATTTTGAAATGTTGGCCAAGGCGGACTGATTGAGGAAAGGAAGAAAAGTTGTTTTGGTTGGTTGTACAATAACGACTTTACCGGTGGCCATTTTCTTTCCATGCAAACAAACCATAATTATAGTCCTCTGATTTACACAGCTCCACCCTGCCGGGTGGGGGTCTACACCCTGACTGCTGAGGTCACACCAGAAAGTCCTCTGATTTACACAGCTCCACCCTGCCGGGTGGGGGTCTACACCCTGACTACTGAGGTCACACCAGAAAGTCCTCTGATTTACACAGCTCCACCCTGCCGGGTGGGGGTCTACACCCTGACTACTGAGGTCACACCAGAAAGTCCTCTGATTTACACAGCTCCACCCTGCCGGGTGGGGGTCTACACCCTGACTACTGAGGTCACACCAGAAAGTCCTCTGATTTACACAGCTCCACCCTGCCGGGTGGGGGTCTACACCCTGACTACTGAGGTCACACCAGAAAGTCCTCTGATCCCCCCCTCTCTCTCTCTCTCCCCCTCCCTCTACCTTGAGAGACAGTTCTCCTCCCCAGCACATCTCAGGTTGTACATGGGGACTCTCTGGACGTAGGCCGAGGCCTGGATGTAGTTCGGGTCTGGCACGAGGTCCGGCAGACCTGAGGGATCACAAACAGAACAATACAAATAAAGTTTCAACCGGATGTGATGGAGGACACGTGAGGAGACACTCCGCTCTTCTTACCGTACTGACGATACCTGGTTCCGTACCCGCCCCCCCCACGGGGTCTGGGTCGCTCGTAGCCGTCATAGTAGCTGTCTCTGTCGGAGGACTTGTAAGGGTCGTAGGGGTCGTCGCCGACCATCACGTCGTCTCTTCTCGGCGCGTGCTCGTCGGTTGTGTTGTTTGAACGCGTCCTCGTGAGGTTAATGTGCTCGTCGTTCTCCGTCACGCGCCTTTGAACCTGAGGCGGAAGCCAGCGCCGCCCGGCTCCGCGCGCCGGGGCCGCGTCGACCTCTCGAGCCGCAGCGTCTCCGTCGCGCGTGACGGTGACGGGCGCGCGGTCCTCCGCCGCGTCCCTGCGCCGCGGCGGCTGGTACTGCGCGCCGCGGCTCAGCAGACTGAATACGTTACCGTTGTGCGTCCATTGTAACGTCTGGCGCAGAGCCGCGCTGTGTGGATGAGCGCGTTGCCGCCTGGCGTCCACGTCCCGCTGGCCTCGGGCGGCTTGCAGCAGGAACACGAGGACAAAGATGCGCGCATACGCGTAAAGGAGCGTTCCAAAGATGCGTGATCCCATGATGAAGACACACGTCTCTTAAAGGTTACGTCGACGTGGGATCATTTTAACGCCAGTCTCACGGAAATGAAAGCCTCCATGGATACCTGTGAACTCATGGGTCTCAGCCTGCAGATGCGCCTCTGAGAGGAGGTGGAGGAGGAGGAGGAGGAGGTGGAGGAGGAGGAGTTGAGCCTACAGTTAGACACGTCTGCTGCCGAGAACTTTTAAAGTCGCATATTCTCAGTTTGTCTCACTTGTGTCTTGAAAGGAGAAAATATTATACATATTATACAGATAGCTGGCTTATTATAAACTCATTCAACTGCAGAGACAAAAGACTATTATTTGATGTGTAATATCCAGTATAACATATTAATAACATATATATGATATCTGTGTAATATCCTGTATAACATATTAATAACATATATATGATATCTGTGTAATATCCTGTAAAACATATTAATAACATATATATGATATCTGTGTAATATCCTGTATAACATATTAATAACATATATATTTGCCATCTGTGTCATATCCTAAATGTAGCATAACAATTGCATAAATGTGGTGCTGACGTGGTATTGTGACGTAGGCCTATACAAAATCATCAGTTACATAAATCTTGGTTTCTGGGAAACAATTTAAGAAAGAAAAAAACCCCGCTCTTCTGACTGTTGGATGAACTCTTACAACATAGCAACACGCTGCCAAACTCCCTCATTGGTGGAGTCCAAAGATCTAAACAGGATTAGAACTAAAAGCAAAATGGTATCTTTTATCTTTTACTATCTGATACACTCCCGTGTCTGGGCCGTAAGGAGTCATCGCACTAGTCTTCTGAAATATGAGCAACAATACATTCAGCTTGACCAAACCCTGCCCTGCTGGTAACACTAGTGGCATAACGCATAGCTTGAGAATATAATCAAAGGTTTTAGTTTCACTCTTTTTAGCAGACGGTGGCTGCTGCCTAACCACACAATTCTCCAATCTCTGCACACAGTTGAATCATTTGGTTTCATGGACGATATATTGTGTCTCCATGCATAAACTTTAAATGTCAAGTTGCTCTGGTGCAGCAATTCGACAAATCATGGTTTCTCCTCACAACCAATATTCTAAAGGGGAAATATAGGACAAATAAACTAAAGCATTTAAGCACAATTATTGTGCTGACAGAATAGGCCTTCACAACATACAGTGGACTGACCGCTAATACTATGGAAATATTGCAGGTCGGCATATAGTGAGCTTTCTGTAGTGTTTCTGTAGGAGTTTATGAAGAGCTTCCTGGAAGAATAATATTTATGAGAATGAGGCAAATATTCCAATCTCTTTCTTTTTCTCATTTCATTATATTGTAACTAATTGTCACTAATTTACCATTAGAAGCAATTGTTCGATTATTTTATTTTAGGTCATAAAATTGCAATATATTGTAATGTGTATGTCGGTAATAATAATAGTAGATGTATACTGTGTGAGCTTGGACAACATGGCTCTGGATGAGAACAAAGAATCCACGTTTCAGACAGGGTCACGTGGTATTGCATCTCTGCTGTATGCTTTCAGCGGCAAATCAGAGCCATGAGGCATTATATGATCCCCCAAAAATGTTTCCTCCCCTTCGGACGTCTTGGAAGTGTTACGAGTCCAGAGATGAGTGAGTGGGGAAGCCAGCTCATTGGCTGGGATGGAGCGACCCTAACCCTCTACAGTCGTCTGTACCCGGTTCTCCCGATAGAAACAGGAACACACTAAGTCATTTAAATGGTTCTTCCTCAGCCTTGGGGTACAATACTAGTTTCAGTTGAATTGGTGAAGCATTTAATGCACACATTAAAATAAACCGTAAAACACTGCTTTGTCCTGGAGGGAGAGACTAGTGAGGAGAAGGAGCTGATTGGCTAAGGTCTGAGGACAACTGTACTCATGTAGTTTTACATACCAGCGGATCCTCCAGGGAGTGCAAGAATTTGCACGTGTTTTTAACTTGTTTCCATTCAGACAGACTGACACGCACACACACACACCCATGGACGCAGACACACAGACAGACAGAGCCGGTAATACTGTGTGTACTGGCTCTACTCTGCTCGTAAATTGATTGAAATGTGGTCATTGCTGCACTCCACATCTGTGAGCCATTAAGCCGTTATCCACGTGTCAGTATTCAAAACTTTCAGAAACTGAGTCTGCTTTTATTTTCTTCTCATCCTCCTTTCTACACTTTACACACTTAGTCAAACTAAATTTTGTAAGTGAATTATTTTATTATTTTTTATGCTTCTTCATGATACAAATGGAGGGGGGGGGACTTTTCTTTATGGGTTACTAGTATTACTCCAGTGAAAGTGGACCACCCACAGAGATGGCTGCCTACACCTGCCTGAAAACTAACATCTACACCTGCATGGGACGGACACACACACACACACACACACACACACACACACACACACACACACACACACACACACACACACACACACACACACACACACACACACACACACACACACACACAACGTGGCATGGTGCACATGTCCAGGAGGAGGAGCACTTCCTGGCTCCGAGGGACACGCCCAGGGAAGACCGGAAATGACCAATTATTCTGTAT
>OOFB01029717.1:0-10180 GCA_900323305.1 Trachyrincus murrayi
TAAACTACAACACATGGCATCATTAAACTACAACACATGACATCATTCAACTACAACACATGACATCATTCAACTACAACACAGACTAGACATAGACTCCATCACCCCCCCCCCTCCAACTCCCCTCTCTCTCATCATCACTAACCTGGAGACCACAGTCTTGGACTAACCTGAAGGCCACAGCCTTGGACTAACCTGGAGACCACAGCCTTGGACTAACCTGAAGGCCACAGTCTTGGACTAACCTGGAGACCACAGCCTTGGACTAACCTGGAGGCCTTGGACTAACCTGGAGGTCTTGGACTAACCTGGAGACCACAGCCTTGGACTAACCTGGAGGCCACAGCCTTGGACTAACCTGGAGGCCTTGGACTAACCTGGAGGTCTTGGACTAACCTGGAGGCCACAGCGTTGCCCTGCAAGCCGAAGCGTTGGTAGTCTCCTCCGTAGATGTCCTTCACCAGCTTGTCCACGTTGGTGGAGTCTCCTCGGCTCGCCATCTCCAGAGCCTCCTCAAACGACCCGCAGCCAGTCAGCAGAGAGCAGAGCCCCAGGAAGGTCCCGCCCCCTAGACTACACACACACACACACACACGATAATATCAGAATTAGAATTATGAATAATAATTCTCAATTTAATACCATACCTGACCTGGTTTTATTCTTATTATGAATTATCTTACCTGGTTCCCGTGACTCTCTTGTAGTCGAGCAGGGAGTGGACAGCCAGGATGGAGACTCCAGAGCCGATGTTGACCAACAGCATGGGGAAGGGGTTGTCAAGGCAACAGGGGGTCTTGACGCAGCCCAGCGTGTCGGATGGGTTGTGGAAGTAGAAGCACTCTGGGTGACCGTTGAAGCCCAACCGGTCCATGAAGAGCAGACCCCGGATCAAGCAGTCCAGCTCATCCAGCTTACGCAGCTGCAGCGCTGCGATCTAGACACACAGGTAGTCAGACAGGTGGTCAGACAGACAGACAGACAGACAGACAGGCAGACACAGACAGACAGACACTTGGCTGTCTCTTACCGTCGAGAAGTCGTGTTCGAACTTGTAAGCCCCGCCCCCGGTAGCGCAGAGGGACGTGTGCAGAGAGGAGAAGTTCTTGTCTCTGCCCATCTGGATGAAGCGGAGCATGGCCTGTGTGGGGAAGCGGATGAAGTGGAGGTTTCCCCTCCGCCCGCACATGCTCACGTCCTTCAGCTCCAGGTGCACGTCGCGCACGCCGGTCTTACCTGATATTTATATAGGAATATATTTAGTACCGTAGGCTACATTGGAGGTTATTATATTCGTAGTTATATTCATATATATATACATGTAGTACCGTAGGCTACATTGGAGGTCAGGTACTTCCTGATGGACTTGAGGTTCTCTACTTCCTCCTGTTCTTCTTCTGCGGTGACGTCCACCGGCTCAAAGTAGACCAGCTTCACCAGAGTTCCTCCGATGTCCATCCCGAACCATGGGAACGCTGGGGAGAGAGAGGGGGAGGGGAGGGAGAGAGAGATGGGGAGGGGAGGGAGAGAGGAGTTATATTTAGGAACAATCTATTTAAATTAAAAGCTACAACCTACCATAACCCTACCATCTAACCCTAACCCTACCATCTAACCCTACCATCTAACCCTACCCTCTAACCCTACCATCTCTAACCCTACCATCTAACCCTAACCCTACCCTCTAACCCTACCTTCTAACCCTAACCTCTAACCCTACCATCTAACCCTAACCCTACCCTCTAACCCTACCCTAGGCCGCTAGGCCACTAGCTAGAGCTAGCTAGCTCTAGCTAGTGGCCTAGCTATGCTGATAGCTACAGCTGGCTAGGCTACTAGCTAGCTGTATTTATGAGCCACCAGGTTCAGTGGACGGACATCCCGTAGTTCAGTGGGTCAATGGTCTCTGGTTACGCAACATCAGACCAATCTCGCTCTGAGGCTGCTACATCACACCATAGCACACAGAGGTACGTTACTCTGGGTTACTAACCTCTGTTCTACTAACAACCCTTCAACTATGGTCTCGATTCGCGTGTCTGTTCCAGTCTGTTCTACTATATATATATATATATATCAGAGGTTGCGCTAGGATTTTAAACTCCCCGCCAGAATATCCAGAATTATTACAGTTTGTCGGACACATTAAAATAACGTCCATATCTATTTTCAATGCATGAAACGACAGGCAGGTGCATTTAATGATTTAGCCTAACAACATATGTTTCAGCATAGTATTATATTTTGGACTGAAAACTATTTGAAAATAAACAAATAATATACAAATTAAATATAACACAAGTGGATGAATTACATTAAAATCGCGCATTAGGTGTGCATGACTGCATGCGTAATGTTTTCTCAACAAAAGAAGCTGTCTTGATTTTGCATCATTAGTTTATTAGAACACATTTTTCTCCAGAATAACGAGCGATAACCTAATTTTGAATAACGACTAACATTTCTTTACTCCAAGGCAAATTACAGAGTTACGGAAGATGCTATAAGGAAAAGAGCCAGCAACGACACGTGACAATTGGGATCCGACCTAATGTTAACGAACAGCGCCTTCTGGAAAGTCAGACCAGAACAGTGTAGGCTATGGGTTTAACAAGAAAAAAAAAGCTGATTATATCAACCTTATAGCCTATAAAGTAGCCTATGCCTATGACAGTTAAAAAGATGGCTTCTGAGTACACACAGGCAACACACGCAGTGGGCCGAGGGACAGAAGGTTTGAAATAGCGGATTTCATGAGAGTAGCGTTGTCTGATTTGCGGTGATAACAGGCGTGATTATAAATTGCCGTGGTTTAGAGACTTTTTTTTTTTACTGGCCTGAATGTCATAAAAAACTGTCAAAACCGGCCTAACTTGACCCCTGATACATATATATACACACACACACACACACACACACACACACACACACACACAGTACATCTGGTAAACAACCTGATAAAGGAAATACTGATAACATTCTGTCTCAAAGTACAACATTTGGCCTTAGTTACATAAAATAACACATAACATAACAGCTCAGATAACTACACAACGCAAAGACAACGATTCCAACAACATGCAAGCGACGTGGTTTCAGCGATAGCAGCGTCTATAGCAACCACCATAGCAATGATAGAAAACGTTGCATTAACTAACAAACTAAACATCATATACATTCACTGAACAGAGACTATAAAAATAAATGCACATTTCTCGCTAGAAATGTTGTCAAAACGCATTTTAATGCCGAAACTACCTTAAAATATAGCTTTTTCCACTGAGAATAAAGGGAATGTCAGCTATTTTATTTACACAGACAGAAACTTGACAATCACGTGGTTTCCTCAATAGCAGCATCCATATCGCAACCACCATAGCAACAGACAGAAAACGTTGCATTAACTAATAAACATTATAAACTAAACATTGTATACATTCACTGAACGAAGACTATGAAACTAAAATGCACATTTCTCGCTAGAAATGTTATCAAAGCGCATTTTAATGCCGAAACTACGTGGACACGGGGCCAGCCGCTGGACCAGATAACGCTAATATGGGTCGTTTTGGGGCATATTAACAAACGACTTATTCTGTTGTTTAGGTTGGAGGATGGGCTGGATCTTGTGTTAATAAAGCACTAATACAGATGATCCTGTGTTAATAAAGCACTAATACAGATGATCTTGTGTTAATAAAGCACTAATACAGATGATCTTGTGTTAATAAAGCACTAATACAGATGATCTTGTGTTAATAAAGCACTAATACAGATGATCTTGTGTTAATAAAGCACTAATACAGATGATCTTGTGGTAATAAAGCACTAATACAGATGATCTTGTGTTAATAAAGCACTAATACAGATGATCCTGTGTTAATAAAGCACTAATACAGATGATCTTGTGTTAATAAAGCACTAATACAGATGATCTTGTGTTAATAAAGCACTAATACAGATGATCCTGTGTTAATAAAGCACTAATACAGATGATCCTGTGTTAATAAAGCACTAATACAGATGATCCTGTGTTAATAAAGCACTAATACAGATGATCTTGTGTTAATAAAGCACTAATAAAGACACTACAGAAGAGATAAGAAATCCACTCACTTGGTTTATCCTCTCTGGTTAACTTCATCACAGAACTCTTCCACCTTGACCCCACAAACCAGCAGAACTCTTCCACCTTGACCCCACAAACCAGCAGAACTCTCCTCCTGACCCCACAAACCAGCAGAACTCTTCCACCTTGACCCCACAAACCAGCAGAACTCTCCTCCTGACCCCACAAACCAGCAGAACTCTCCCACCTTCACCACACTATAGTCACTATAGTCATCTACATAACTACAATCTCATAATTTCACTCATCAAGAACTAGTAAATCACGGGGTGGAGCCAGGGACCGAGAGAACACATGCTGATTTGTTGATTCAGACCACGCCCACTTATCAGGAGCTCGTTCACCACCCGGACCGACCAATCACGGGCCAGCTACGGGCTGAAGTTACTTTATAAACACGACATCTGACAGGACTTCACGTTGCTATATGACACTACTATACTACACACTATAGTACTACACACTATAGTACTACACACTATAGTACTACACTTTACACCGAGGTCACACTTCACTTTACAGTATTTTTATAGGCCTATATACTATACTAGGTTACGTTATAAACACGTAATATTTATACTATACTAGTATATATATATATATATATATATATGATGCATATGGTTTTGGTAACGAAGGGCTTCCTAACGTTTAGAAATGTAAAACAAGCCTCTGGTGTACAGAGATCACCTGAGCCATAAAGATATGAACATCCATGAGCAATACGTACGGGGCCGGTTCCTCCGCAGCCTGCACCTCTTGGCCGGGGAGCCCAGACCCTCGTCAGCCCGGGAGTGGTGGGGGTCTTCACGGGTCTCAGCCCGGGGGTGGTGGTGGGGGTCTTCACGGGTCTCAGCCCGGGGGTGGTGGGGGTCTTCACTGGAGCCGTTCATTGCACCGTGGTCTCCTCTTGGTCCGCTGCGGGCGCGGAAAGGTCGCGACGGTCCGTTCTGGTTCATCGTTGCGTTGTCCATCGTACGGTTCGCTACAACACACACCGCCGAGACCAGACACCGCCTAGACCAGACACCGCCTCGACCAGACACCACCTCGACCAGACACCACCTCGACCAGACACCTGGCGGAGCTGACGGGGATCCGCTGCGGCTAGCTGCCGTTAGCCCGGTTCGGCGTCCTCGGTAAAGCCGTGCGTGTGTTCAGTGTTCAGCTGTCTGTGGACGCTGTGTCGAGCGGACTAGGTCATTGTGTTGAATGCATATGAAGCACAACTTGTGGCGTTAGCCGAAGAGAGATTTCCCTGGAGGTCACTAGCGGACATTTCCCTTCAAACTGATCCCGGTGCAGCGGCCGGTGGCGGTGACGTCACAACACGCTCTGCTACGTCACAACACGCTCCTCTTCCCAGGCTCGAACCGGTTGTTCCTCTCCGGCCGGTTCTCCCTCCTCGCCCTCATCACAATGGCTTCACAAACGATTGACGACGAACAAAAGCCTTAAAACACTCCCTGATACCAAGCAACATGACGTTATACATTACACATTATATATAGGCCTATATACATTATGGTATACATTATATATAGAATGACATGCCAAATAACACACTTAAAAGAGTACATTTATAGTTGGATTTACAAAACCCTTATTAAACTGCTTTTAAAAGATCCATTTTAAAAACGTGCAATAAAGCAATGCATTTAATGCTGGTTAAATTAGTCAGCTAATAATGGCACAAAAAAAGGGGGAAATGGAATGCAGAAGTAAAAAGAATGCATTGAGTTGTCATGGATTCCAAAGGTTCTAGAAGGTTTCCCCAACTAACCGATATGGCCGCTAGGTGAATAAAGTCTATTAAATACACTTCATGTCCTGCATTATTTGAATTGGTGATATATTGTTCTCACGTTACATCAAAGGGGGAAATGTTGGGCTACTTAACAATGTGTGAGACCTTTTCCCAGGTTTTCATGATAATCCTCCAACCTGGTTGGCTGCAGCTGCCTGATTTATTGACCTTTGAACCCTGAGCATGTTGGAAGCCCTATATCTCGGCAATAAAAGGGGCTATCAAAATATGGTTTTGGACATCTCCAGGCATCTAATTGTAGAAGGGCGGCAGCAATAGATAAATTGTAGTTTTTGTAGTTGGGGTTAGACAGTGATTGTATAGCCTATGTTATCATTCGTTTTTGAGTATGACTTTGCAACTCAATGCATTATTTTCTGCATTCCATTTCCCCACTCGATCGAAATGCATTTCAATTGAGTTTTCATGTTTTGTTGGTTTCATCCAACTAACCAAGATGGCCACTAGGTGGCGTCTAGTCACGCAATTAATTAATTAACATCGGATTTATTTTCTTATAAAATAGCTTATAAAAAAAACAAATCGGCCACATCTTTAATATAGTGATAACACAGCGAGACTGAATCATAACATGCTTCTAAATCTTTTTACCACGAAAATACTTAAGGAATGAATGAATACGGAAAACAACAAACGAAAGGGATTAGTTAAACGTCCTTTTAAAAGAGTTTTAAAAAGGCCATTATTAATTGACTCATTTAACCAGCATTAAATGCATTGTTTAAAATGGCTTTTAAAAGCAGTTTAGTAGCTTTGTAAATCTGACTATAAATGTAGGCCTACTCTTTTAAGTGTCCATTTAATACTTCCCTAAGATGATGAATGTGTAGCCTATATTTTCATTCTCCAATCTTAAAAACAACCATCACAGACTACACTGAAAGGCCCAGCAGAGCAAGCGTAGGATAGTTTTAAGAAACGCATGAAAGGGATCTAATATTTTTCTGCAGCTCTCTCTCTCTATATATATAAATATAAAAATCTTTAAAATGGCTCTTCTAGTACTAAAGGTTCCCGACTCGTGCCTTACAGCACCCGGACTGATGCAGGAGTTGTGTGCCTGCCCAAAACATTTGCATTTCCACACATGAATATGAATATGAACATGAATATGGATGTAGAGTGTGGAGGTTTATTAATGCCATCCCTGATATGCATTATGTAGCAAAGTTAAGGCAAAAAATAAATCATACATACATACATAGTTTAACAGGTCATTCTGTTCATCACATGGATTGACTGATTCTTTATTCTACCAGGTGCGGTTCTCTAGCAGGTTCTAATGTTCTCTAGCAGGTTCTATTGTTCTGTACAGGTGTGGTTCTCTAGCAGGTTCTATTGTTCTGTACAGGTGTGGTTCTCTAGCAGGTTCTATTGTTCTGTACAGGTGTGGTTCTCTAGCAGGTTCTGGACAGGTGCTGTTGGACTAGCAGGTTCTAGCAGGTTGTGTGTTCTACCAGGGTAGGGGGGACCCGTCCCAGCTGAAGGCCCGGCCCGTGTGCTCCATGTTGAGGGAGTGGATGATGTCCAGCAGGAGGCTGACAGAATGTTCTGGACTGAAGAGTCGGTGGGCTGGGACGTTGCGGAGGTAGGGGCTGGACAGGTCTGTAGCCACGGTGCCTGGATGGAGGGACACACACACCACCTACACACACACACACACACACACGTATGTAGTATGTAGTATACAGTATCGTATGTAATATATTGTACCGTAGCCAGGGTTTATAAAGTAGCGCGGCCCATTTTTTACACTGCATTTATGAACCACAAACACAATATTGGCGCTATATGTGTGGCGAGCGGGCCATACAGGCTGTGAATGCGGTGCATGCCCAGGCGTTTTGGAGGATATATAGATGTGTAGAGAGATACAGTACCTTGTTGTGTGTACTTCGTCCCAGCTCAATTGCCAGGTTTTTGGTCACCATGTTTAGAGCAGCTTTAGACAGTCGGTAGCTGTACCAGCCACCTAGAGCTGGAAACACATTCACCGATTATTATTATTATTATTATTATTAATTATTCACCTATTATTATTATTATTAACATATTATTAGTAGTATTATTCATGATTCACCTATTATAGGTGAATGTCAATTAGAGTGTATGAATTAAAGATCTATAAACTGTCACAGCTCCCGCAATATTTACACTAGATACACATATTATACATCACACTGTCGTCATTATTATTATTATTATGACCTACCGTTGTCTCCGATGGAACCGACTTTAGCGGTCATGTTGACAATGACGGCCCGGTGCTGCCGTCCCGTCTCCGGGGGCTGCAAACCGAACGCGCCCGCCCCCTGCTGGAGGAGCGGGGTAAAGTACTTGGCCATGAGCAGCGGACCCACCGTGTTGGTGGTGACTGTAGACAGAACTCCCTGCAAATAAGTACACATAAAATACAAACATTGAGTTATAAAATCAAGTCCAACTCTAGGAAACGCTCTTGTAGTCAAGTCTAATTAACAAAGACACAACATCAACAACAACAACAATAATAATAACAATAACAATAATAATAAAAATAAATAATAATAATAATAATAATATTAATAATAATGGGTATTCTGTTTAATACCTAAACGGTGACGTCTCTGAAATCTACCGAATAAAGAGGTTTGTAAGTGAATTTAAAAAAAAAAGAGTACAGGTAAGCGGCAGGCCTACCTGAGCGGAGACGTCCCGGAGGCTGGTCTCCCCTCGGCCGGAAGGGTGCAACATGGCGGAGCAGTTGATCATCAGGTCCACTCTGCCGAACTGCGCGGCCACGCGCTCCGCCGCGCCGCGCACCTCGTCCTCGCGGTCCACGTCCAGCCTGAGGAGCGACAGGCTGCTCCCGGGAGACCCGCCGCCCCCCAGAGCGGCTAAGTTCTGCAGCTCAACGCATCCTTCCGGGTCGCGGCACGTTGCTATGACAGCGGCGGGGGTTTTACCTTTCAGTAATTGTTTGCAAAATTCAAGTCCGAGACCTCGGCTCGCGCCCTGCACCACAGCCACGGGCGCCGCCATGACAGCTCCACCTACACATGTTATATATTAACATGCTGCTGTTAAACACTCGTCTAGTAGTACCTAGTATATCCACAAGGGGTCAGTATATTACACACTAGTAGTACCTAGTATATCCACAAGGGGTCAGTATATTACACACTAGTAGTACCTAGTATATCCACAAGGGGTCAGTATATTACACACTAGTAGTACCTAGTGTATCCACAGGGGGTCAGTATAGTAAACACCAGTAGTACCTAGTGTATCCACAAGGGGTCAGTATATTACACACTAGTAGTACCTAGTGTATCCACAGGGGGTCAGTATAGTAAACACCAGTAGTACCTAGTGTATCCACAGGGGGTCAGTATAGTAAACACCAGTAGTACCTAGTGTATCCACAGGGGGTCAGTATAGTAAACACCAGTAGTACCTAGTGTATCCACAGGGGGTCAGTATAGTAAACACCAGTAGTACCTAGTGTATCCACAGGGGGTCAGTGTGGCCACCAGGGGTCAGTGACAATACTTCCTATTATGGCAGAAGAAAAGGAAGCAGCAGCGGTGCCTAGCGACCAGAGGACGCGTTTCGTTGCAGATTATCTTCTTTTATAAAATACTACTACTAATCATCTTTATGGTGTCATCTACCGATACTTTATCACCGATATAGTCGTTGTAGTCTATGGATTAATACATTAGGTGGCTGTATCTGAAACATGCCTCCAAAAGGAAAAGGACTGCGGCTCATCCAGAGAGATGTGGACGACGTCAAGACACGGGTGGAGAATACACTAAATATATTATTATTATTATTATCATAACTATCTGTAGTTATATCAATATAAATACACTTACAGATGATATACCAAATCTATTATTATCATAACTATCTATAGTTATATCAATATAAATACACTTACAGATGATATAACAAATCTATTATTATCATAACTATCTATAGTTATATCAATATAAATACACTTACAGATGATATACCAAATCTAATGATTATTATCATAATGATCTATAGTTATATCAATATAAATACACTTACAGATGATATACCAAATCTATTATTATCATAACTATCTATAGTTATATCAATATAAATACACTTACAGATGATATAACAAATAGTAAATACATACACGATAGCTTCGGTAGTTTCATCTGTATTGGATAACTATATCAGTTGAAACAGTTGAAAAACTAAGTAAA
>OOFB01029724.1:0-12388 GCA_900323305.1 Trachyrincus murrayi
TGTGTCCAGGCAGCGTGTCTGCTGTGGTGTCGTCTACGCCGGACGCTACGGGGAGGTGCTCATCGACCCGCAGCTCTACAAGCCCTGCTGCCGCAAACTGCCCCCGCAGGAGGAGGAGGAGCAGGGAGAGGAGCTGGTGGAGGAGGAAGAGGATGATGATGAAGGAGGGCACATTGAGAGGGCAAGGAGCTCCCAGCCTCCTCAGGTGAACCAGGAAGTGAGTGTGAAACAGGAAGTGAGTGTGAAACAGGAAGGAGAGGCGTGGTGTTAACGACGTGCACTTCCTGGAAGCAAAGCTATCTTCAAAAGCTGCTGCAAACATTTTTTGTTTTTCTTGGAACCTCAGACCGACCCGTTCCACCGGTGACCAGAACAATCTTCTCTCCTCAACCAACATTTCTACACAAAGCACACAGATAAGATAAAAACAGTATTTTGTTAATCTGTTGGTTGGTGTGAGAACTCTTGTCAGTGTTGCCACGGCAGCGTCCTCCAGACCCAACCTCCGGGGGAGAATACGCCACAAAGCGTGACTACGGATCAGTTTAAAATGAATTAATTCAGAATGAATTCACAGTTAAAGCACAAACCAAAACTACAGTCAGGGACAAGTTGGTGACACCATGCAGCTATTTGAAACTTCAAACCAACATAAGCTACAAGTGTGTGTGTGTGTGTGTGTGTGTGTGTGTGTGTGTGTGTGTGTGTGTGTGTGTGTGTGTGTGTGTGTGTGTGTGTGTGTGTGTGTGTGTGTGTGTGTGTGTGTGTGTGTGTGTGTGTGTGTGTGTGTTGTAGGATACTCAATAATATCCTCAATGTATGAAAACTCGTAACATTTTGACTTCAAAGCTGCTGTAGGTAAGATCAGAGAGCTGTAAAGAGAAGAGAGTAAGATGTAGAAACTAAACAAGCAAATAACGTCCCTTGTCTGCTCCCTCCCTCTCTGCTCCCTCCCTCCCCCTATGCTCCCTCCCTCCCTCTCTGCTCCCTCCCTCCCCCTCTGCTCCCTCCCTCTCTGCTCCCTCCCTCCCCCTCTGCTCTCTCCCTCCCTCTCTGCTCCCTCCCTCCCTTCATTTCTCTGCCATTGAGAAGTGTTGCATTTCACACACCTGTGATTGACAGGCAAGATGGATTCCCCAAACCAATCAGGGAAGAGATGCCCTGACTGGTCAGAAATTAGGCGGGAGCGGTCTAAAATCTAAATGGCCTGATACAGAGGCAGTCAACCAGAACAGACTCGCTCACTAATATCTGACGGATGGCTCGGCCATCACTCAAATAATAGTTCTTGAATCTGACCTACAGCACCTTTAAGGAGTGTTGTGCATGACAGGCGTGGCATGACCTGAGTTTTAGAAGCTGTACAGCTTGGATATATATTTTTGTACATATGGTGAATAAAGCGACAGAAGACGTGAATGGAGAGTCATTTGAATAAGCTAGCACACACGTCATGTATTATGTTAGTGAGGTTGTCATGAAACTACTCTTCACCTGTTCAGGTAAAATATCTCCGGAGATGGACTAGAAAACCTCTCTAATGTGTATTGTTCTTGTATATAAAGCCAGACATTCATTCTGTAATTGTTATAAACGAACTTAACAGATTTTTAGAGACTTTTTCCCTGTTTATTAAATTCCCAATATGGACATTTTCAGTTGGAAACAACGGTCTTATTTATGAGTTAAAGATGACTTTTCCCTGCCCTTGATGTTGAAACAACAAGACTTGTGTTTTTTAACCCCAGTCGTCATTGAACATGAAAACTGATTGTATTAAATGTCTTTATTTGTTCTTTCATGTATCAACTCAACTAATAGGGAATTATTTATACTGTGATTAGTTACGTTGCCGGGTATTTCTGTTTTATGTTATTTATCATAGCGAGATAAACATAGGCTAGAAATATGAAGCAGTCAGTGCAGTTTGATCCGGGATATTGTTACAGGATGTTTCTAGAAGCAAAGTCTGTATTTTTTATACTCGTCATTTTTATGCCTTCAATAAAGGTTTGTCATGTTTGTGTTGGAGTTTCCTTTACTTGGTTGCAGAGCGTGTCCAAACTGCTGTCATTTTGTGTTTTCATTCAACAACGTTACGCTTTTTATGGTGCAAACGTGGACAGATTATCAGATGCCATATTTGTTATATTGGTGTGATTTTGTCAATGTTCAGATAATTGATATCAGCTATTTTGTTGCATTATTTTCTGATAATAATGTATGTTATTGATTCAGGGCCTAGGCTAGTACACATTCTGTTGTGTTATTCTGTGGCACTCGGGGGCCACAGCCCCCCCTAAACTAGTCTGGCTACGCCCTTGCATGGTCGGCCCCGGTTCTTATCTCATCTACTACTGATTACACAATACTCACATCTACTACTAATACTCACACTCACATCTACTACTGATTACACAATACTCACATCTACTGCTGATTACACAATACTCACATATACTAATACTCACATCTACTACTAATACTAACATCTACTGCTGATTACACAATACTCACATCTACTACTGATTACACAATACTCACATCTACTACTAATACTCACATCTACTGCTGATCCTTCCAGAAGTCCCTTTGGAAGATGTTGTGTAATTTGCTTTACGTTGAAACACCCGACAGCACCCACACAGCACGACACCGGTACCACGTGTCAAGGTGCTGAGACTAGGTGACGTCCCGGTAGGTGACGTCACGGTGCCCCCCCCCCTACCCAGTAATAAAGGGCTGCGGCTCAGCTGCGGCTGCGCCTCTTTAAAAGGCGTCGCGTTCAGTCCGGTGGACGTCGGGCCAGTGTTCGTTAAGAGACGCGGATCAGAGACACGAGGTTGGTCACCTGCCCTTACATCTCGCCTTAAAGAAAGATCAGAGAAAGATCAAAGTGTTTATAACGCCACAAGACACGTGAGTGAGTGTTTGTGTGTCGCTCAGTGTGATAGATCAACTTGTTTCATGTTAGGGTTAGGGATGATGCTTAGTCATCTGCTGACCGGTCGCATTCCTACCAGTTTATTATGATAAACAACACTTTACTGACTCCTATAACCGAGAGATAGTCTGTAAAAAGTAACAACTTAGTGTCTTGCATTCCTGCCTTTCTGTGATGTAGGCTGATTACCGGAGTGCAGCACATCTAACTGTGATGTAGGCTGATTACCGGAGTGCAGCACATCTAACTGTGATGTAGGCTGATTACCGGAGTGCAGCACATCTAACTGTGATGTAGGCTGATTACCGGAGTGCAGCACATCTAACTGTGATATAGGCTGATTACCGGAGTGCAGCACATCTAACTGTGATGTAGGCTGATTACTGGAGTGCAGCACATCTAACTGCAGAGTCACTCGGTTGGCTGCTGACCAGGCGACCAGCACCCTGGGATATTACGACCTAAACTTGAGCTGTGATACGTTGTTCGTTCACAGAGAGGACCTCGACGTCATGGTACAGCTGTCTCCTCCCCCGACCCTGGACGACTCCTCTCCAGCCGAGCGTCCCGTGGAGGGGGACCACCCGGAGACCTACAGCCCGAAGATGGGCTCTCCCGGCGGCTTGTGCGCTCTCCAGCTCCCTCTGGAAGTGTCCACCGCCTACCAGGACTACGACTCCTACATAGAGGACGGACTCATCAGCCTCAAACACAAGATCCGTAACATGGAGAAGAGAAAGGTAGGCCCGTAGGGTTCTGAAGAGGTAGGCCTGTAGGGTTCTGAAGAGGTAGGCCCGTAGGGTTCTGAAGAGGTAGGCCCGTATATGAATATATTCAGAACATGAAGAACCCATTTTGTACAATTGAGTCATTTGAATAAGAGGCCTTATTCAGGTCATTTAGTATGTGAAGTCTGTCTGTCTGTCTGTCTGTCTGTCTGTCTGTCTCTCTGTCTGTCAGCTGAAACTAGAAGACTACATGAAGAGGGTGAAGAATGGTGGCTCTCTCAACAAGGATCAGATGGTGAGATGAATGTTTCTCTGAATCTTCCTCACAAGGAACATTTGTAGGCTTTAAAGTCTGGAGGAGCTGTCCGTTCCATGCAGTGCTGTATTCTACTGGATATGACTGTAAATGTGGAGCCTAAGATGCCTAAACTAAACTGATGAGGATGATGATGATGTGCAGACTCTACTCTTTCAAATGTATTGTCCATCTTCTTCCCAGGATGCAGTGGGGCAGTACCAGGAGCTGCTTCATAATCTGGTGTTTGCACAGGAACTGCACTGCAGTCTGGACGGCTTGACTCAGCACGTGAGGGACTCAGACTTGCTCTGCAAACAAATGTGTGCCTGTTTGTGTAATTAAATTAGCTTTATTGGCACGACAAACATTTTTTGCATACAAAAAAACTACAATAATACAAAACTAGAATCCAATAAGAAATAAATAAAATAAAACATTGTAACAAAAATGTAAATAAAATTGTAAATAAAAATGACACCCAAACAAAAGAATGAACACAAAACGATCTGATCAATGTATTCTCCTGCACCGCTAACACGGTCGGCCGCGTAGCCTCACAGTCCGTCTACGTTCTGTCTCCGTCCGCAGCTGCTCCGCGCCCAGAAGAAGACGGCCAAGAAGGAGCAGCTGTTGAAGGTGGAGGAGGAGAGGAGGAGGCTGAGCACGGTTCTCCGCTTCCAGCACCTCCTCGCCAGCCTCCAGCAGGAGCACGTCAGGGGAGACCTCCTGGCCGGCCGCGGCCCTGCGCCCCTCGTCTCCCCCCAGCAGCTGGACAGCCTCACCCGGCTCTCTGGTCTCCTGGGGCTCGGCCCGAGGGATGACCGGCTGAGGTCTGAAGGACTCCATTTAATGTTTGGTCTGAAATCTATTTTCTCTTTATATAGCAGCCTTTAGTCACGGATAAGGTCCCGGTATACTTCTATAATCACTGTTGAACACAGCGATGTCAGAACCTGATATTCTTTATTAAAATGCTGGTGAATATATTTCCCGGCTTAATGTGGTTACGCTCTACACTTTGTAGTGTGGACAAGCAGATGAAGAGGGCTGCCATGATGTACTGTGACCTACTGGATGCAAAGCACAAGCCGGTGGCTGGTTCTACCTGTAAGTACACACAGGACTCTACGGTAGCACTTCTTAAACCATGGACCCACAGTGGGTTGCGATCCAGTTTGGAAGGTGGGTCGCGGCCTGACAACACTCTTGAGCACTCTTGAGCACACACCGGAACTGGTGATCCTTTGGTTTTGTGAGTGTGGTGGTCGGGTCCCGAGATGACAACGTTTAAGAACCCCTGGTCTAGGTCTAACTTTACATGGTCCGTGTTGATCCCTTTGTTTTTATCTGCAGTTAAAGTCTTGAAGGAGCAGCTGAGCATATTACTGGACTGCGAGTACTTCAACGTTCTTCCACCGCCGCCGAGCAAAAGTCCAGAAGTTCTGCCGAGCTCTACAAGCCACGCTAGTAATTACCTTTTGACCTGTAGAAGTTCCCATCGCTGGTACTTATTTACATTGCATATTAATTTACTGTTCTGCCCCACCCCTCTCTCAGACGTATTGCAGCCTAAAACAAAGGAAATGTGTAAACAGGAGGTAAGGACGTGTTTGCTCCCGAGACATTAGTTACAAAGTTGTTCTGAAACAGATCCACTGATGCCTTGTTGATATACCAGTCTTTTAACAGACTCCACCTGACCAACGAACAGACTCCGCCCCCTCCAAACCTGAAGGCGGAGTTCCAGGCCATGAAGGAACGGGAGCCTCCCGACTCCTGGGATGTAGAGTTACTCTCGGACCGACTCTCCGTCCACAAGCCATGGAGAGGAGCAGCCACCCTCATCCCTAAAGGAACAGACTCCAAAGCCGGGACCACCTCACCCAAACGGGTGAGTTAGTCTTTATGGATGAACAGTGGTCCTTGACTCCATGATTGTAGCATCGTTTATATACTCGCATGAGTTTGAATTTTCTGCCTGAATAATCATGGTGTCATGGTTTTACCATGTCATGGTTTCACCATTGTCAGCCATCATGTGCTGCACACTGCGGTCTATGTGGTTGACCTCTAGGTGGCATCAAAGTCTCTACTTTAAAAACAAGTCTGACTCTTGGGTGCATCTTTTCAAAGTTATTTTAGTTAAGAGGGTTAATCCACATTAGTTCAACCCCAAAAGGTTAAACTAATGTTCTGACTGTAAAGCGACTACAGCTGCAGCACGGCTAATCTGATCTGCTCCTTCTTTACCTACAAAACCACGGTCTTCTCCTGGGACTGGACCCTGTCCACGTGTATGACTCTGTCCACGTGTAGGACTCTGTCCACATGTATGACCAAATATTCTTTTTCCAGAAGAAAGGGAAGAAAGCTAAAGGAGCTCTGCGTGTCAAACCGGTGAGCGTTATTCATTTAAGGCTTATTCTGTTGTCAGGTAACTTGTGGATTCAGGTTTGACTTTCTTTGACAGGCTACTTTCGTGGATGCCCCCCTGGAGGTGTTCAGCTCTCAGTCCGTCCTGCCCGATGACCCCGTTCTGAGGAAGCAACAACTTGAAGACCTGATGATGAAACTCCACGAAACTGAATCCTTCAGTTTCTTGCAGGTATAATGATCTAAGACTGGTATGACTATTAATAGGCTACATGGATTTATTTTACTTCAAAGTAACCAGATTAGTAAAACAACCAGTTTTTACATATTTACCCCCTTGGTGTTCCCCAGGAGTCTCTGCTGGATTGGGAGGGTTCCCCCACCGACGGACACGCCCGGCTGGGGAGAAGAGCTGCCGGAGCCCCAGCTCTCCTTGGTAGCTTCATACACGCATGGATGTCAGATTGTGTTCTGTAATTGTCGACCTCTCTGATGCAGTTTTCCCTTACAGCAGCGAAGCAGGAACCGATCAAAAGCCCCATTGAGGTCTTTCCGGAGACGATGCACGTAAGCTCCACACATTCACACAGAATCTGCTTCATTTGGTTTGGGAAACGACTTATTTTAGTTTGGTTTTTTTCCAGTCCACTCCACTTCCTGCCAGACGCATGGAACGCAAAGC
The DNA here is from genome assembly GCA_900323305.1 of Trachyrincus murrayi. Lineage (NCBI taxonomy): Eukaryota > Metazoa > Chordata > Actinopteri > Gadiformes > Macrouridae > Trachyrincus > Trachyrincus murrayi. The sequence continues at coordinate 7,026 of OOFB01029724.1, forward strand.
CAGTTTGACCAATGGAGAGCAGTCTCAGAAATCATGTGACCTAAGCCTCTCTGCAGGAGATCTTTCTAATGTAAGGACCAGCGGCTCGGGGAACGGGTTGACGTGTAACACCTGTAAGTTGTGGTACTTTTCCCTTTAGGAGTCGCTCCAGTTCGCCAACGACCAGCCGCTCTTGTCTCCTCCGCTGTATCGTCGGGAGTCGGTCGTCTCCGTCTCCCTGGAGGAACGGAGTCTCCCACGGGTAAACGTTTCCTAACGCGTCCGCTGTTAACAGATTTTATATATCGTGTTTTGATGTGTATTCAGAAGGCTGTGGAGACATGGCTCTACCAAGTCCTTCTCTGAGATATGCCCGGCGGTACTCATTCCTTCATCAAGTGATTCTACTGCCAGTCAAGAGTCTCGTGTGACGGCTCTCTCTCTACCGCTTCAGACCCCGGTGACTGACTCCGGGAAACAGTCTCCCTGTAACGGGGTGTCATCCCCCTGCACCTCCGTGACACCCCAGGGTCACCCATTCTCCACACCCCCCGCCCGCCGCACCCTGACCTCCGAACAGTTCCAGGGCGTTCAATCGGTGAGCCGACAACGTGTTTGTGAACTTTGTGATGTAGCCGTGTTCCCGATAAGCCTGCCTTGTAGTGGGGTGACGTAGCCGTGTGCCTTGTAGTGGGGTGACGTAGCCGTGTGCCTTGTAGTGGGGTGACGTAGCCGCCTGCCTTGTAGTGGCGTGATGTAGCCGCCTGCCTTGTAGTGGCGTGACGTAGCCGTGAAATCTGAACCGCTTGCACATGGCTGCCGACCATCAAACTTGAATCATTCGTTTAATCATTTCTAGGTTTTCAAGGTGAACGGATCCATGTCACCGACCGGGGAGTTGAACTACAAACCAGAGACCAGCTACAACACGGCTAGCACCCAGACGCCCCCAGAGTTCGCCCCCCCCGAGGACGAGCCCCCGTCTGGTAGGTGGACTGCTTCTTTTTTTTGTTTTTGCAAAAGTTGGACCGTTGACCGCAAAACCAGGACCGCTCCCTTCCAGACCTCCCGCGGGGGTTTTGAATTGCTGTTCCGTACCATGATGGTTCCCCTTAACCTTGTGCTTTAGATAGTATTTTGTAAGTGTACTGTGTATTTGTTGACAGTATATTGTAAGTGTATTTGTTGACAGTATATTGAAAGTGTACTGTGTGTGTGTATGTCTCTTGCAGTGTACCAGTCTGACTACGCGGTTGATAACGCCGGTCAGATATTCCTGTCCCCCAGCCCAACGGGCCGAAGCGCCGGTCGGTCGGGCCAGTCTTACCACACCAGGGGATACATTAGAGGTACGGCACGCGGTGCCAAGGGGTCGGCCCACTCCTTTCGCTCTCCCTGGTGGCAGCGAGGTATCTATCCTTCTGCTTTTAACTCTTCTGTACGACATCCTTCTGCTTTTAACTCTTCTTTACGACATCCTTCTGCTTTTAACTCTTCTGTACGACATCCTTCTGCTTTTAACTCTTCTGTACGACAGCCCTGCGGCCGCTTGTTTCTATCACTTTAATGGACTGCTGCTATCCTCTCACGCTAACCTGCGGCTATCCTCTCACGCTAACCTGCGGCTATCCTCTCACGCCAACCTGCGGCTATCTCATGCTAACCTGCGGCTATCCTTTCATGCTAACTTCTAACTTTCCTCTAATGCTAACTGCTATCTAATGCTAACCTGCCGCTATCCTCTCATGCTAACTGCTGCTATCCTCTCATACTAACTACTGCTATCCTCTCATACTAACTGCTTTTCACTGTTTGAGCATGATTGATGCTAATGTTGGGTATAGGGTTCAACTAATTTAATTCGCATTCAGACAAAATAACTTGGATTTTATTTGAGTTTGTCAGTTTAGATGAGGTTATGTTTATTACATTATATTTCAAATATAAAAATAAAAAGATACTTTAATGAAAGGATCCAACTAAATATGACTTGAAGGTTTATCTGTGACTCTCTCGTCCAGGCGGGTATGAGGCTTACCGTTCTGGTCTCTACTCCCCAGGAACGGCCTTCGTGCCGGGAGTTCCCCACAGAGACCCTGGAGCCCTGCTGTACAACACCAGGGTACGTTCACAAGCCTCAGGTTTGGCAGTGAAGGCCCCGATATACTTGCAATGAAATTGACGCTCAGGTAAAACGGTGCAGGTACTCAGCTGAACTAGTCTGACTGTTACCACACTAAATGCCGGACTGTTACCACGCCTACATTTTTCTCCACACCACCAATGTTGTTATGGAAGTACGCTGTGCTCTAAATGGTGTTTCCTGCTGTCATCAACGTGTAATTTCCTGCTGTCATCAACGTGTCATTTCCTGGTGTGTTTCCCAAGGAGTCTGGGTTCCAGCACGGCTACAGACGAGGAGCAGCAAGACACAACTCCAGCGGTGAGAGAAACCACAAGTCAGAGGGGGAGTCATCTAGAGGGGGAGTCATCTAGTGTGTAACCTAGAGGGGGAGTCATCTAGAGGGGCAGTCATCTAATGCAAACCAATCCACATGCTATTGCATAACCGCTGATTGGCTGACACGGTTACCCGGTCACCTGCTGGTTAAGTGCTGATGAGACACGTGTTTACTCAGGTTGGAGTGACTCCTCCCAGGTGAGCAGCCCGGACCGGGACGGGGCGTACCCAGTCATGGACTCTGGTCACGGGGACTCTCTGTCCGTCTCCACCCTGGAGGTTCCGGTCACCCCCCACCACCACCAGCACCACCCCCACCACCAGACCGCCATGCTCCCAGTGCCGCTCTACCCGCTGTCCCAGCCCGTCCGCGTGGCCTTCACGGCCTCCCGCACGGCCAACTTCGCCCCGGGGAACTTGGATCAGCCCATCGCCTTCGACCAGCTGCACACCAACGTGGGCGAGACGTATGACACCCGCGTGGGGCGCTTCACCTGCCCCGTCGCCGGAGCCTACGTCTTCCTCTTCCACATCCTGAAGCTGGCGGTCAACGTGCCGCTCTACGTTAACCTGATGTGCAACGACGAGGTCATGGTGTCGGCGTACGCCAACGACGGCGCACCGGACCACGAGACGGCCAGCAACCACGCCATCCTGCCGCTGTACCCCGGAGACCAGGTCTGGCTGCGGCTGCACCGTGGAGCCATCTATGGCAGCACCTGGAAGTACAGCACCTTCTCGGGCTTCCTGCTGTACCAGGACTGAGGCACGTCCTGCAGTACCAGGAGTGGGGCACCTCCTGCAGTACCAGGAGTGGGGCACCCCCTGCATTACCAGGACTGAGGCACCCCCTGCAGTACCAGGAGTGAAACACTCATGTGGGACACGCACAGACACACACACTTCCTGTGCTAAGATGTGGCTGAGCTTTGGTGTAGTTTTGCGCTAATTGATGATTGACTGACTTTTGAAATATCATGCGGCACGTCAGAGAGAGTGAGAGTGTGTGTGTGTGTGTGTGTGTGTGTGTGTGTGTGTGTGTGTGTGTGTGTGTGTGTGTGTGTGTGTGTGTGTGTGTGTGTGTGTGTGTGTGTGTGTGTGTGTGTGTTGTGTGTGTCCTGTGTGGATGTGCACATGACTGAGGAAGGTGAAGTGTTCTTGGTGTTGGGGTTTGAACATGTAACATAATTGCACTAAAACACATAATTGCACTAAAGATGACTACAGCAAAGCATTGTGGTCTGTTAACGTGCCTGAATAAAAAGAATTAGCAGTTCAGATTGTTTTCCTTTCTCTTGGTACTTGTCCGTCACGCATATTAACACAAGACTTTTTTTGTACCATGTATAAGCCCGTCGTGGTTTGTTTTTCGATATAATTATTTATATGAATAACTTTAAGACTCGCTATAAAGGAACATAGCTTGCCTCAAACGAGACTAATTTCTACCCCAATTATTTTAACTAATCTTATGAAATACACAAAATGTAATTTAGTGGTGGTGGTGTTTTTGTCGTGTAGTGACCAGTGCCGTCCTCAAGGTAGCAGCAGACCACTCCTCTAATCTCGCGAGAGGAGCGAAGAAGAGAAACCGTAAAGTCCGTTTGCTTTGCTTTACGTCAACCGGACTGTTGACGTAAAGCAAACGGACTTTACGGTCGCCGGTGAAGCGGGCAGGCCGCCGTACCGCAGCTCGGGGTGTTCATGTGATCATTGTTCGGTTTCAGGACGCGTCGTTATGGATCCTAATCGGATCATCCGGGCGCTGAAGGGGACGATCGACCCCAGCCTGAGGGTCGCGGCGGAGGATGAGCTCAACCAGGTCCGTTAGCCCGCCGTGATGCCCGGCTCACGGGTCACGGCAGGCCGGGTTGTGGGGACCGGTCGTCGTCGATAATCGTCGAACTAATTGTTCAGATTTGATTTCGTAGGTTCAGAGGAACAATAGAAACCCTGGGAGTTACATTTAATCTTTATTATTATCTATTATCTATTATAACTGATCAATATACTAACGTTACGTCTCATTCCTCGCCTATACACGACGAAGCGTCCAGATCAATAGTTCTTAATAAGTTGTGTTTACAAATAGCAGCAGCGTATCGATATGTGATAATCATCGATCTGGTGGATTAAACTGATCAGATGTCAACATGAAGACAACATGATAACATGATGTCAACACGATGACAACATTATGTCAACATGAAGACAACACGATGACAACATGAAGACGACATGAATCACTTGAGGCTTAGCGATCTGAGAACTTAAAATACTGCAAATAATTTAGCAGCCAACGTTTCATATTAATTAATTAACTGTCCTCATGGCCTCTGTGTGTTCCTGTTCTTTCATTCTGGAAACTGACTGTGTGTGTGTGTGTGTGTGTGTGTGTTTTAGTCCTACAAGATCATCAACTTTGCGCCCACGCTGCTCCAGGTCATCATGTCAGAGCAGGTTGAGTTCCCGGTCCGCCAGGCAGGTGAGGCTCTGGTTCACGTTTATCACGTCTCCACACACACACACACACACACACACACACACACACACACACACACACACACATACACTACAACACACTATAAAACACACACTACAACACACACACTCTACAACACACACACACACACAACACACACTACAGCACACACACAACACACAGCTGTTCAACAGAATGATAACCTTACCTTACACCTTGTGTGTGTGCGTGCGTGTGCGTGTGTGCGTGTGTGTGCGCGCGTGTGTGTGTGTGTGTGTGTGTGTGTAGCTGCTATCTACCTGAAGAACATGGTGAGTCAGTACTGGCAGGACCGGGAGCCGGCCGTGGGTCAGGTGACTTTCCCCTTCAACATCCATGAGAACGACCGGCAGCAGATCAGAGACCACGTCGTAGAGGCCATCATACAGAGCCCGGAGTCTA
>OOFB01029726.1:20738-33086 GCA_900323305.1 Trachyrincus murrayi
GGGGAGGGCTGATTATCGTCTCAGTTAAAAGCACAACCTCCCCCCCTCCCCACCCAGAGAGATGAAGAGGGATATTTGAAGCGCGCAAATGTTTTACCACTTCACAACCTACTTAACAACCAGCCACTTGGTGGGGGTGCACGTAGTCACAACAACAACTGAACTGCTACTGAAGGTGTCTCAACTGTTGGTCATATTGCTGTTAAGATGATTGACGAAAGCCATTTAGTAATAGGCCTGGCTGTATGAAAAGGGATTAGGCCTTAGGCGATTTTAATATTTATTTTGTTGATATGCTAGAAAAGTTGAGTCGGTCGTTTTTTTTAACAAGTGGTTACCTGCTGTCGTATTCTTGAGGTGCATTTATGAATGTTAATATTCAAAAAATTTTCTATTGTCTCAGCGAACATCAGTGCATTTCGACTCGACTCGTGTTGTGTCTGCTAGTGTTTTATCAGATGTTTAAAAGGTCATTAAAAGAGCGTGTAATAAATAGCCGGCGACTATACGGCGACACACACCATTTGCACGTCAGTGGGCAGGCTTCTGCAGAGTTCATGAGAAAGCTGCATTGTCAAGGAAAACTCGCTCCTTTGTGTCGGCCATGGAAGAGGAAACAGACAGGAAGTAGCTGCCACAGGAAGTCAGACACAAACAGAGAAGACTGACTTCCCTGGAGACCAATGAGAGTACAGCACAGCAGTGCACTGAGGAATGTACTGGTCAGCAATATATCTGTTTTTAAGAAAGCGGAATCCAGCAATTATAATGTTTGATGTTTGATGACAGAATTTCTCAAGACAAACGGAGACAATAGATAATATTATTGGTTGATAAGCTATGCATCTCATAGAATGTTTCAAATATCAAGGTGGATACTCTTACTCTTAAGAGTAAGAGTGTCTAGTAGCTATTTCTCATTTTCTCAAGTTTCACATTTCTCATTTTTTTCCAACATTTAGGTCACATAAAAAATATGCCTTGCTTTGTTCAAATTAACATTAGATGAAAAGCAAATAATGTTCTGTGTGTTCAGTAGGCTCATGTTGCAATGTTTAAATGACTGAGCAAATACATTCAGACGACATTACTTTTTTATAACTTTGCGTAACACTCACTAATGCGCCACGGTAAACACAAACACAGGGGAATGTGTATATTATTCAAAGGGATTATTAGCCCCCCAAAAGTAGCCATAACACTGTATTTACCTGTAAAGTACCTAGTGGTGGTACGTTACATCATACACTATGGGGATGTTGTTAAAGGGGGGGTAAGAGGTGAACACAACGCCGGTGACAAGTTTACATTAGTGTGTAAATCCCGGGAGAAATAGAGCACCCCTTTTTTTACTGCTATTTAAAACGGCTCCCTTTCAAAAGGACAAATGGAAGCAAAAACAATGATGAGTTCACAACATAAAGAGAACGCCAGGCACCCTTGATCCAGTTACACCAGCCGATTGACTCCCCCTTTTGACACAGAGAGAATCAAAAACAAACAGTGAGCTTTAGGAGCGTATAGTCTTCCAAGTCGTATACATGATTGTAATGATGCTTCTTATTTGGGCTATCAGCTCGGCCTGTTGCTTTCTAAGACCCTTTCTTCAAATGTTTCTACGTCCACACACACCCATATATCTAGGCTACACATCGATGATGATTGCAGAGACCAGCACTCCCATATCTACATTTCACATGAAATCCAGTAAATTGAAAAACATTTGAGAATTGAAGATTAACAGTACCAGTTGTAAATCATGGCTCTTTTCTGTGTAAAAGTAGGCCATACAGTGCGCTGAACACCGGTTATGAACTGGGCCAGGCTGGTGAACTGAATTCTTAAAAACCAGGGGGGAGATGAGAGAAAACGTGTCATGGTGAAGCTGAGGCTGGCTTGCCCAGTCTAGTCCCTGATACAGTGTTAGTGTCCAAGCCTCCTGCTTCAGGCTTTTCCACAGTCCCCTATGGCTTGCCGTACTGTAGTATCCCTGCACGTTTTTATGGGTCTTGACGAGGTACAGGCTGTTGAGCTCAAAAATACCATTTAGAAAAATAAAAGAAATAGAATGGATTTGAAATGTATAGATCAAAGAATAGATTTCAGTGCACAAAATAACTGACTAGTTATATAACCTACAATTTGGTGCCATTCACTGTACGTTTTGTCATAAGAGTGTATGACCCCGATGCAGTGATTTAAAAAGTCTACTGTACACTTTATATCTTTTTGTTGTCGTTTCCAGCTCATGAAGCGACTGTATTTGCAGGAATGATGGAAAAGCATTCATTAGGAGTTTGAGTAAACCAAAGGTTTCAGGAGAGGCTGGAATTACTCCGTATTTATGGGGCCAGGAAGGCAAGGCTTCCAGACCGCACGGACAACTTCAGCCCAACATACCTCATGCAGCTAGATGGGGCACAGACAGAAACCAGCCATTGCAAAATTGCAGTCATTTTAGGTCTTTATGTGTCTTTAACAAAACAGAGCTTATGTTAGTGACATCCTGTCACGTCGTCTTGTCGTAATTCAAAGGAGCATTGACTATAGTTTGGTATGATATAGTGAGGGAAAATTAACTAAATGGTCTGCAACTGACAGATTTTATATGGCTGATTGGTTGCGTCTATTCATCAGCTGACCGACACGGTCCAAACTGTCAGAATCATGGCTATTCTTGTGGTCCTTTTGCAGTATTAAGGCTGGATTGGGGTGGAATGTGTGAAAGATAGTAGGCCTCTGTCAGACCTGTCATTTCAACGGAAAAGTATATTATGTTACAAAAGTTGAGCTTAATAGCCGATTAATGACTGAGTTAGGCCTATTTTCTGAACGTCTTCTCCAGCCTATAAGATTTACAGTAGGCTTATTACAGCTGGAATAATAACAGGTTATATAACTGTAATGAGATTGTGCATCTCATGTGTATGTAAAACATTCCACTAATCGTGACCAGAGGTGAAAACAAGAAGCGCCACCTACCCGATCCGAAGGCTTTGGCCACAAGCCACGTCAGGCAGCATTTGATTTTAGCCCTTGTGAAGTCATAGTGATCGAAAGATTTGATTGTTGGAACGATAAAGGTCCGTTTCATCCCCGTGCCGTCTGCCGCATCACTCATTTTCAACCCTGGACTTTTCCGTTAGACCGTGGGGGCAGATCAGTCAGCCACTGGGACTCGACCAACGGCGGATGACATCCCCTCTACAGGAATTCGATGCAGCAAATTTCCCTTTCCCAAAAACTTTGAATGTGGGCTAGTAGGCCTACTGCTGAGACGATCGACCAATTGACACGGAGTCTACTCGAGGCGGCCTTTTCGTAAGATCAGGAGCATTTCACAGATGTGAACCATAATGCCAAAATATCATTACCGCATGCGCAGACAGAGCAGTCTAGTCTGATAGGAAGATTTTTTTTCCCATTCCCTGACACTATCGCCAGGCTATCCATCATACGGCAACTCAAAAACGAATAAATTAAAAAAATACGACCGAAGGTAGCAGATGTTTAGCGCATCGTTTGATCCTTTTTTCCCTTACGGTTTCCGTCCCTCAAACTCAGGGGCTTCTTCGCTTTTCCCCTGCCGCATTAATCGGAGGAGAGAGCGTAACCGCGCATGTGCGATCCACCCAGCAACTCCACGGATATAACTGGCTCCGGTCCATTCAGCCACTGACTTTTCGCGCCACATACCCGCTTATACCTTATGGGAGTCGTTATAATAAACCTACCTGGGTGGAGTTAGGCCTTTAAGTAACAGTATTTGGTCGAGTTGTGTTTTCCAGGGCACAGATAAAACACACTGCGTATACAATACGGTTGTCTTTCTCTCTTTTGTGTCATGCAATTTGCACATATGGTGCCTTGTTATTATTTTATGACAGCATGCGTCTACATTGATTAGGTATAGGCTACTTCTGTATTTAATGATATAAATGAACTGTATATGCTCCTGCCCCAGATCCACTTGCACTGAAAAGACTGATATCAGAAAACGCTGATTAAGCCATTGTATTCTGTCATTTCATTTAGGCCTACTATGATGGAACTTTTAGCAAATGACTCTAACACATTGGCCAAATCAATAGGCTACCAAATTAACAATCCCAATACCATTGTATTGTATTTATTTGACAATTTCCCCAAAAAGCCACATATTCAGTCCAAAAAAGCTAACAATACATAACAATAGCCTTCTGTTAAAAATGCCAGGGGATATTTGATAAGCACTCCTCCAGAATCTACACTTATATTCTTTGTGTTCTGTGATTTCACACATCATCCACATATAATACCACAGGCCCGAACGGGGCCCTTTACAGTGTGCCAAATGGCTCGTCAGACTGCTGCCAATGAATATAATCAGCAATCAGAAGAAAAAAATTTCACAATTTCAGCACTGAACATTAAAAATAAACAAGGCTTGGTGAATGCACATACAGAAGTATTTGGCTTTTCCAGGAGGCCCTGTAATGTGGCCCAGATGTCAACAAAACTGAATAGCGAAGCCATAGGCCTACTGTCAAGTTATCTCTCCTTACATTATGCTTACATTCTGCATTCTGCCTATGCTAACAGTCTTCACAAACAAATACACTCAACTATCTATCCTTTCAGTTTATTTCACCATTTATTATTCTAGTTTTTCTTAATGCATGCATTCATTCATCAGCAAACAGTGCGTGAATTACAAAATCAGAAGGGATTGGATTGGGGACAGAAGATTTATTTTCAGCGACAAGCCAGATTCAGACCGGCAAGAGCAAGTAAAGGATCGATTTGTCAGTTGAATTTTACCCAAAATTCATGTCCACGGATATAAATATTAGGCCTATATAAACGGGTCTACGTGACAGAATGACGTAGCATTATAAGAGATCTCGTTCGAGGTCTAGAAGAATAAAACAGCATTGCCCCCTAGTGGCTATGTTGCGTCCATACAGCCAATGGAAGTCGTAAAAGTGCTATTGGCCAGTAGATGGCATTATGGGTTAAAATAAATAAATCGCAAAAATAAACATAAAACTATTGAATAATATCTAACAATTTATTCGTAAATTATTTCTCTAATTGCCTTTTCTTCCCTGTTATTATTTTTATTAGAGAAATAATTTACCAAATCAATCATAGACATTCATGTGTGTTTGTATCTTTGATTATTCATGTTAATAAATTGTGATGTATATTGTTCAATAATTTTATGTTTATTTTTGTGATTTTGTTGGCAGCAGGGTATGAATGCCCAGGGGGAAACAGATCTCAATGGGGAAACAGTTCGATACAACACCGGCCCAATTCAAGGACTAATGTAGTGTTGTTAACTTCAAACATTACCACAGTAGGAATATTAAAAAGATTCTATACAGATAGAGTCATCAATCAACTGTACACCTAGAAATAAAAAGAAAATCAAATTCCAGCAATTCAATCAATTTCCTATCATCAGTTGTCATCATCCTTAATCACATGGTCTGTGTTTAAACCGCCAAAATCCACAGTCATTGTGGAGTCATTACCAATCATAATGTACTTTGCATTTTCAACGTGGATGTTTTGCAGCGGCCACCCAGGACTAGGGCATGGGAACGAGGAAGCAACAGCACAGGGAATGGTCTGAAGGTCCCCTAACATGCACCGCATCTGAAGTGTATGCTCCATGATAAGCCTCAGTCTCTCCTGCTCTAACATGGCTGTTGTCGCATCCAAGTCACAAAGAATCTTGCACTGCTTGTTGGCCAGTTTCATTCTCTCCTGTCTCCTCTGCTTCTTCTTCATCTGCTGCTCCTTGAGCCATTCCCTCCTCTGGCGTCGGACCCTCTCAGCAGACAGGACCTTTTTGATCATCCTCTCAAAGTTCTTGTTTTCTTCCAGAGGAATCATCGTCTGCAACACTATGGGCAGGCTGGTCTTGGTCATGCCGTTCTCACGTGGCAGCAGGGGGATGACGGTGTTGTACTTGGGCCTCTTTTGTATGGAGTTGATGAGCGCCGACTCGGTCTCCACCTGGAACTGCCGGGTGTTGGAGAAGTGGTTGGTGAGCAGCAGGATGGTGAAGGCAGAGTTGTCGATGGCGTCGTCAATGCACCTCAGGGAGCTTTTGCCAGGGAGGGCAAAGTCCTCAGAGAAGGTGGCCCCCACCAGGCCACCACCGCAGATGGACTCCAGTCTTTCCTTCATGGCCACAGCCATCTCTACATCCTCAGCTGCATGCAGGATCACAAATGCGTAAAACGTCTGCTCCTCCTCTTCGTCTTCTTCTCCTTCCTCTTCGTCTGTATGTTTACCTGGAACAGTGATTTTGGAGGTAGAAGGCACAGCAGGTGTAGCAGGTGATGATTTGGATCGGACGGATGCTGTGGTTGTGGTTTGCTTCTCGCTGTCATCTTCTTGAGGGGAAATGACGTCTGTTGTTGCAATGCTGCAAGGTGTCGTCGTCGAGGCGTTCTCTGATGTAAACATAGATGGTGCCTCAGATGAAATGGATGAATGATATGAGCCAGGTGCATTGTTTTCTAATTTATCTTCCCCCACACTCGGAGGTGTTGTACTTGGATGGGAGTGCTGTGACTTTACTGTTGTGATTTTGTCGCTAATAAGCACCGCCGTTGGAGGTAAACTTATCTCTAGATGGGTAGGATATGAGGCAAAGGAAGAACTAGACTGTAGTGAGCTAGGTATGCTGAGATTGCCCTCTGGTGTACCTCGTGATAGGGACAAAGCTGTGCTCTCAACGAGAGCACAGCTTTGAGGCTGCGACTGCGAGCGCATTTTCTCTGCAAACTGAGGCCCGCAGACGGCTTCAGCCTCCTCTATCAAGAGGTGGCCTATGGAATGACTTGTTTTTTCGCCACAAGCGGAAACCGCTCTCCAATATGCCAAATCTCTCAGACGTGTGTCACACAGCCTTTTCTCGGACAATACTTTAAAAATGCGTGCAAGGTGTGCAAGTGTCTCTTCTAGTACCACAACATTGTCAAGATGACCACATTGCTCTCTGAAATCTTCCAATTTGCCCCCAGCCGTGTGCCACTTCTTAGCCAGATGGTTTGCCAGGGAGTTGTCTTGTAGCGCCTGGAGTAGATCCAGGCCCCGCGTCTCTTTGTGGAGGAAGAGGAGGCTCAGGGCGTGCACTATGTCCTCCTCGGGGGTTTCGCCCAGCTGGTATGTCAGGCTCAACAACTGCTCCATTGGCAACTCCAGCAGAAGTCTTACGACATCTGTCAATCCAGTTCCTAGTGTTTCTGCCACTTTCACATCCATTTTTGATATAACAATGATCAATCAAATCAATCAGAGATCTTTCCAATGACCGATAGGATCAGAGTCTGTCTTATAACTCCTTTTTATCTTCAGGGAATTACGAAGCATGTTCAACAAGAACTAAAGGGACAGAGACAACACAGTCACAATCTATTCGGTTAACATGTGTATCTATTTTTATTACTATATTATTGTTTGTAGTAATACAAATGCATTGTTATCAATGTATTCCGTATTCATTGGCAACGTAAGTTCATTAGTAATGCGTGAGTGAATGTTGCCTAGACACGTGTAATGTACTATTGCATCATCAGAAAGTTGTTCTTATCATCGATACTTCGCCTACACGAAATAGTTTGGAAATAACTCACCAGTAAAAGCTATCTAACAATGAAGTCAGAAGCAGAAACGACCGTTTTACACTGAACTAAGGAAGTTATTTTCGGTGACCTTCTAGTCCACGCAACCAATAGGAAGTATTCTTGTTCCGACAAGACTACTTCATGGGCGATATGCCAGCCATAATGCTATTGGTTGCAGTAAGCGTTGTCATATATTAGTAACTACATGTCTATTTTCAAACGTGTAATCTTTTTTAGCTTCTAGGCATGTACAAATCGTGGATATATAATAAGAACGGTACAAATATTCGACTTTTTACCATTCTATGAAAGTTGCGCCATTCAAAATATGCGATGTATGAAGTATGGGAGCTCATGAGGGACATAAGACATAAAGGAAAGCATCGTTTTGACTTTTAACGCAGTTGCTCCTATGAGTTGCCCATGTCATGTAACATATTTACTTTTCTCAGTTTAACCTCAAACCTTTAGTCCTACTGCAGTAATTAATGTGCATGTGCAGAAGCAACACAGAAAATAACCTAGGCATAGAGGGGGAGCATAAGCCTGCCTTTTTCTTATTGTGCTGTGAAGCCCATGTATATTTTTAGCCATGGTAGCAACCACCAACCCTGTATTTACCAGGGGTGGGGTCACCCCAGGCAGAGTACAGGCTGGGCTAAAACCCCTCTACAGAGCACAGACATGGCGTCTCCCTTCTCAGTGCGTGGTTGATATGTTATGTTTGCTTTATGGCCACATCTAAAGGATTACAGTAACTCTATAGAATGTGTGGCTATGGTATATGGTCTTCATGTATATGACTATTGTTATGTGAATACTACTGATTTGAAATGGACACTATGTTACCCAAACCCCAGCCTCGTTTTGAAATGTCATCCATAAACAGCCCGTCATACAGACTGTGCTCACATCCAACAAAGTTAAAAAATACTGAAGACCCCCCCCCCTCCCCCAATACACACACACTCCGAAATACACACAAACACATAAAGACCAACGCAAATACACACACACACACACACACGCACACAGGTCTATGAGTGCGTGTGTCTCCACAGCCCTTGGGGTCAACCTCATAGTTATGTAAGGGACCAGCAAACGTCCATCTTCATTGGGGTCAGTTCCTTTGAAAAGAGACAAGCTACCCCGGTAGCCATGTTAGTCAGCCTTGGCCTTCAGCCTCGGGATAAACACACACTACACATCGTTTACATTTAGAAAAAACATCCATCAGTTCGCACTGTGTGTAGAACACTCATAGCGTTCTACACACATTCAGGCATGTTGCGTATAGAACACAAACACTTCCGACTACCGGATTCCTGCCACTACGCTGCACTTGTATTTGAGAAAGTGTGATTGTACAAAATGTATAAAGTTGTGTAGGTATAGTTTCTATGCTTTCATTGGCCAGTCACTTTAAATGGAAAGGTAATAACACACACACACACACACTCTCATGAACATGATAAAAAAACTAACGCATCAGTTTGTGTGCGTGTGTGTGTGCGCATGTGTTTGTGTGTGTGTGTGTGTGTGTGTGTGTGTGTGTGTGTGTGTGTGTGCGTGTGTGTGTGTGTGCAGTGCACATATTTCTCCTGGCCGTGGGAGAGAGCTCCGAGGGAGACACAGAAGGGTCACATATAAGAGGCTTTAGGGCAGACGAGTGAAAAGGGGGCCCTTTCTTGGACAGAGACGAGGGCTTATGGATGAAAGACTTATGAGTGGGGGGATGCTCTCTCGCTCTCTCGCTCTCTCTCTTTATATGTCTCACCCTTTTCGCTCCCTTCCCCACGCATATTCAGCATTGTGACGTTCACAACGATGCGGACAACAAAGGTGGACATACAAAGAGGGGGAGGATAGGAAGAGATACAAAGACAGATTGATAAGATAGATAAGGGGGGATATGGGTAGAGGGAGAGAGAATAATTGAGACCTTGGTAGATTGATATTCAGCCTCTTTACAATTCACTATGGGAGAGAGAGATAGAGAGAGAGAGAGAAAGAGAGAGAGAGAGAGAGACAGAGAGAGATAGAGGCCAGAAGAACGCATTGCTCTTTTCCCAGCTACTCGATTCGTCACACATGCTAAGAGAATTTAACACACTCGCTCCTGTCAGACAAATATATGCTCACTCTCTCTCTCACTCTCTCTCTATCTCTCTCACTCTGAATCTCTCTCTCTCACACACACACACACACACACACACACACACACACACACTCAGACAAACACACATATGTTGGAACACACACACTCATGGCCATGCACTTATTGAAACCCTACATGTATAGTACCCATGTATGAAGTCTCTATTGACAAGCTGAATGCAACACCTGCACCACGTCAGTGTCTGGCCCGGACCGAAGACTCAAGGAAATGCTGGTGCTTTCCATAATCCCCTCATTGATGATGATGGGAGAGCCGTCCAGAGAGCAGTACGTAACTAAACACATAGCAGCACGGTGGTAACAGCGGTGTATTACTACCTTCAATAAGAATAAGAAGCGGCTATAAGAAGCAGAGAAACCTGAAGGTTATTGTGGTGGACGGCTTGAGCTGCTCATACATTTCACCTGAACCCAACGTCATCGTCTGTGCCTCGCGACAAAGAGACAAATAGCCCCAGCTGATGCACACTTTGATGCAAGTTTATGATGTTTACGAAAAAGGAGCACACAAAAAACAGGCAACAGAGCTGAGTTAATGTGACAGTTAACTCGCATTAATTCAGGAGCAGGGCTAAATGAGGCGCGCCCGGGGACATGAGCAGGGGACGGGGGAGACGTGTGTACTGTACCACACTGGACCATGCTTGGCTGAGCATGTAGGCCATGCCAACAGAAACACACAATACAGCCTTCAGTGATGGGGGAGGAGGAAAGGATGCGAGCCCACCCAGCAATAGACACATAGACTAATGCACACGCGTATGTGTGTACCCAACACGCATGCACGATCACATAGGCATACACACACACACACACACACACACACGCATGCATGTACACACGTGCACACACACACACACACACACACACACACACACACACACACACTCACATACATGCCCAAAAATTGCACACTCACACATATGTACACACACAGTGACATCCAATCACACACACACATACACACACACAATCTCTCGCAAACACTCAATCACACAAATCACATAACACATACACACACTCACACACATATACACACAAGGACACATACACACACATTTGGACACAGACATACACACACACACACACACACACACAGAGGCAGTGATGCTCACGGGGTAGGCAGCAGTAATGCTCATATCAAAAAATATTCTTTGATCAGTATGACAGGAAGGGCCCTCGCCCCTGAGGAATTAACTAACTCTAGCCTTGCAAAAGCACATTCACAATAAATCAGCCGTGTTTGCATTTTCAACACAATCTTTATGTAAGAGGGCCGGCAATGGCTGATATTTTGCTTCAATAATGTGCAGAATATATGAATGGGATTAGTTCCAGTTTGATGTCCAGAATAGTATGACAGCGGTTTTGAACAGGACACGAAGTAGGTTGCATGTATAATCCTGTCGTTTTAATCGCTTTTGAATTTGCATAGCTTATTTACATACCAGCGTCATTACTTAAAATTCAGCATCCACATATTCCCCATTTTAATTGTTATTCAAAAAGGTACTTTAATGGTGAAAGTTTTTTCCCACAAAGTGCTTCATTTTTAGATGTCACATTTTTTAAATGTGTTAATACAGATACACGATTCACACTTTGGATGTTGATCCGGATTTAGGCTTTGACTCAAGCATATTGTCTGTCATGATTGGACAGCCGGTAAAATATTCTGGGAGAGGAAAAAACACAGGAGCGGTGAAGATGAATTATAGAACGGGGTAGAGGAAGAGGAAGAGAAGGACAAGAGAAGGACGCATGAAGGAGGAAAAGTTCCAGGAAGAGACAGGAGGCGGAGGAGGAGGAGGAGGAGGAGAGAGGACGAGAGCCAAGACTTGTAAGGAGACGGGGTTTAGATGTGGCGAGAGGGGAGGAAGGAGGAATTCAAGGCTTTGGTTTGTAGTAGAAAAATGAACAGAAACACATTTTTGCATGCAGAGTGGACCCACTTTGGCTTAACTCGCCATGCTACAAGACCCCAAAAAAAAAGCCTTCTGCCCAAACCCTGTGTCACTTGTGTCTTCCTCTCAAAACCCTGCGGATGTTCCCCTTGTACAGCAGATGCACGGAAACCAAAGGATGCGGAGCATGAAAAGCGATGGGAAATTCATTACATATTCCTACCCCCCCCCGATCACCATAATCACCACAATTAGCAGACATCTGCAGTGATTCTAAAGCCGGGAGTGTGTGTGTGTTCAGGCAATCAGAAGAGCTTCAGCGGAAAAAACGACGGACCCCTCTGGGATGGGCCCCATCCAGAAGGGGAAGCATTCCATTAGAAGCCCATGTGATTAATTGAGATGGAGGGTTTGCTCGTGGTACCACAGGAGAATGCTGCTCAATGAGAGGCGTTCGCTGCCATGTAGGCCCTGGGTCGAGGTGGTCCAGTGTGTGTGTGTGTGTGTGTGTGTGTGTGTGTGTGTGTGTGTCGTGTGTCCCCACAACCGGGTAGGGCACCGAAGTAGCCTGTTGCCATGACTACATCAAAGACTTGGTTATTGCGGTGTTCATCTAACCTTTAGGTTTGATATTGTGGCCA
>OOFB01029729.1:0-10107 GCA_900323305.1 Trachyrincus murrayi
AGGAGCAGGTAGGGGTTAGGGGTCATCTTGCTCAAGGATGCCTACATGTAGACTGTGGACCTTCTGCCTGGGAGTCAAACATACCCTAATCCGAACCACGAGACATCTATATTTCTAAATATAATAACAACAACAATACTGAGCACAAGAGGGAGTTCCTCTTGGGTTCCTCACCAGAGACGATGATGTTCTTCACGTTTTTGTTGGAGTTGTTGGACACACTCACATGCACATTGATGGTTTCCCCGTGGTAGAAGGTCTACAGGAGAGAAGTCAGAGGTCAGACCCGGAGGTGTCCACCTCACCATAACCAATATTAATATCATTAAGATCTGTGTCACTTATTCAGGTGACATTGGTGACCTTTATAATGTGAAGGTGATATGTTGTACAAAGGACACTTTTATCCAAAGCGACTTACAGTGAATTCAAATGCAGTCATTAAGGAGCAGGTAGGGGTTAGACAGTACAGAGACGGGTCATTGAGGAGCAGGTAGGGGTTAGACAGTACAGAGACGGGTCTTTAAGGAGCAGGTAGGGGTTAGACAGTACAGAGACGGGTCATTAAGGAGCAGGTAGGGGTTAGACAGTACAGAGACAGGTCATTAAGGAGCAGGTAGGGGTTAGACAGTACAGAGACGGGTCATTAAGGAGCAGGTAGGGGTTAGACAGTACAGAGACGGGTCATTAAGGAGCAGGTAGGGGTTAGATAGTACAGAGACAGGTCATTAAGGAGCAGGGTTAGGGGACATCATGCTCTAGCCACTACACTATCCTGCCCCCACATCCTCCATAGCCTATCCTAAACAACACAGAACATGTAGCAGGAAAGACAAAATGGGCCATTGTTGCTGGTAGTTAATCTTTGGAGAGGTGCAGGTAAGCTCCGGTGGCCCCGGTGCCGTAGAGACCCACGGTGAACCTTAGGGCGGCAAACAATCTGGCCTTCAGCCGGCTGTGAACACCAGAACGTCGAGAGGAGGGCAGAAGAACCAGACGGTTCTGGTTCTGGTGCTACTCACATCCTTCTCCAGAGTGACCTCCAGGTGCAGTGGTTTGTCGGCTGTGAAGAAGTCCCGGCTGCTCATCACAGATTGACTCGGTCCGTCCTTCTCGGGAGCGTACTGGACCTTCCTGAGCATCAGCTTCACAATGCTCCTGTAGGGGAAGCGGTGACGACCAGCACTGTAACTCTCTTACTGGACTCTCTTATCACCAAAGTGACTGACAGTAAATTCAGATACAGGTAATTGAGGAGCAGGTGGGGGGCTAGGCATCTCGCTGTCGTCCCCCCCCCCCCCCGCCCCCAAAGGCTACAGTTGAAGCTGGTGTTGGGGATCGAACCCAGACCATTCGACTGGGATTCGAGCACCCTAGAGGCGGAGCCACTTCTTCACCCTGGCCCTTTCATAACGGGCGTGTAACTACCGTGGTAAAAAACCCTTTTAGGTGTGTTGGCGATTTGTGGACTGGTGGTTCTGCTGCCTCTGCCAACGTTTTACATGAGAAGCTGAATGTCAGCGGTAAACATATACAAGTAAACAGACAGAGTCCGTTCTCGACTACAGATCAACAATATCGGGGACTTTAAAAGTCCAGTCTCTCACCGTTTGCGAACCTTCTCGTCGTGGCTCTCAGCGCTGAACGCTTTGATCTCAAACTGCACTGCACATTGCTGTAAAGCAAGAGGATGTTAGCTTAAAGGGGAACCACCACGCTGGGCTAGTTTCTAATATAAGAGAGCACTGCTTCATACATGTACATATGTATGAAGCTACATTAACTTGGGCCATTGATGCCATTGGTTCGTTTTGGAGAAAGCAAATCCCGAACTAATGATGTCATTGGTCCAACTTTTCTGGGATTTTTCTTGGAGTGCATCCAGAGCAGCAGAAGGTGTATAGCTTGAATCCTTTGTTTGGGCTTTACCTTGCCAACGTCGCGGGGTCCCGGCTGAAGGCCCACTGAGCAAGGCAGGTTATTGGGGAACTGTGAAGCAGGAAGTGGTTAAGTTAAGTTTTGGTTCATGGTTTGCAATGTTTCCCAACCTTGGGGAGGGACCCCATTTGGGGTAACCTGAGATGCATTTGGGGTCGTGGGAGTTTACTGGTTTATAAGCTATAGAAATTTGGTGGTCCATTTTTTGTAAAGGTCTTGTATATCCGTATATACAAACAGACTGCCTAATGATTCGTAGCCACGGGTAAACTACTACTAACTACTTCACTGGGAGATCAATCGATACAGTAGCCACTTTGTGTCCATCACGTTTTTTCTTCGAGACAATGTACGCTTATCTTATCTTATCTTATCTTACCTCGAACATGAAGGGATAGGCGCTGTCGCCTAGCTTGCGCAGCAGTCTCCCCTGGAGCTTAGTGTGAAGGCCCTGCTCCCTGTCCAGGAGAGGAGGGTACACCTGGCGGGTGGACTCGTAAAGTTCCCTCCTGAGCGCGATGCCCATCACCTCCATATCGTCTTTGCCGTAGCAAAAGCTGCAGGACAGCGTGACAAACGCTAGACGCCGCAAAAGAGACATTCATTTTTACGTTCATTTTTACGTTCAAAATGAAGACGGTATTCCTGTGGTTTCTTAAAAATGGGGGCACAATAAATTGGGGGTCTTGTGATACCTGTATGAAATAAGTGATGGTAATTCAGGTCGTGAAGCTCCTATTATTAACACACCTGTTACAAAAACATGCAATACCTAGAAACTTAGCTTGATGCCAGCAATCAAGCCTAGCATGAACCAGGCAGGTAGCTAGAATGAACTCTGCATGACCCTACCCTAGCATAAATCCTTGCATTAATCAGTGTGGTAAATAGGATTAATTTAGAAAGACGCTAGCATAACGCTAGCGGCCTAATTTCCCATCTGGAATTAATAAAGTATCTTGTATCTTATTTTATCTTAAATGCTACCATGGAGTAGACATCATAGGCCTCATTTAGCATAAATCTACAAGAAAATAGAAGGAAGCTGTGTGATTAGTAACATTACAAAGCCTGCAGTCTATGCAGCGCTTAGTTGCTATTTCTTAACACTTTTGCTGTTTATAAACAGCTATGAGTCCTCACATTTCCCTGAAACACCATTGAATATTGAAGTGCATGGAAAGTGGGATTTTATAATTTGTAAAGTCAATAATTTGCACTATTTTATGAGATAATTTAGGCTACCTTTCCTGCCTTTCAGGGCCTCCGGGTCGATGAGAAGGACGCCATCTAGTGGTCAGAATAGGTAAAGATTATCAAAAGTGTAAATCGTTTAATTGAGCAAAATAAACAGTATAAATACTACTACTGAACAAATAAACACTATATATATCGTTTATATATGAATTGATATGAATTGATATGACCAATCAATTGATTGATTTAGTATTAATTTAAATTATGTATTATTATTTCGTATTGGGTGTGGATTGACAGCTGGTGAATAAACAGGAAGTAGTACTCACCAACTGGGTCGACTGAGTCTACACGGTCCACAAAATCCCTTTTACCCATGTAAACACAAACCTGTAAACACACACACACACACACACACACACACACACACACACCTCAGTGAGCTAATGCACTACTCATCTGTAATCTGTTATAATGGTGTGCTAGTCTGGCCCTTGTGAGTCTGTGTTGTGTAGTCCCTTATTGTTTACTACTCGTACTCCCTGTAGTCTGGGTATAGCCTGGTTATAGTCTGGTTATAGTCTAGTTATAGTCTGGTTATAGTCTGGTTAGAGTCAGGTTAGTCCTTGTTTAGTGTGTCTGGTTAGTGTGTACTAGTGTGTCTGGTTAGTGTGCCTGGTTAGTGTGTACTAGTGTGCCTGGTTAGTGTGTACTAGTGTGTCTGGTTAGTGTGTACTAGTGTGTCTGGTTAGTGTGTACTAGTGTGTCTGGTTAGTGTGTACTAGTGTGTCTGGTTAGTGTGTCTGGTTAGTGTTAGTGTGTCTGGTTAGTGTGTCTGGTGTGTCTCAGGTTAGCTTAAGAAATTCAGCCCCAGCTCACCGATTTGTCAGTGGCCATCTTCTTGAAAATTGCATTCTTGGTGCTCATGTTGGCGGCGAGAATGAAACTCTGAGGAAGAGACACCCGGACATCCCCAATCACATTTTAACTCTGAGGAAGAGACACCCGGACATCCCCAATAACATTTTAACTCTGAGGAAGAGAAGGTAGGGGTCAGTATAGAAACAGTCATTAAGGAGCAGGTAGGGGTTAGACAGTACAGAGACGGGTCATTAAGGAGCAGGTAGGGGTTAGACAGTGCAGAGACGGGTCATTAAGGAGCAGGTAGGGGTTAGACAGTACAGAGACGGGTCATTAAGGAGCAGGTAGGGGTGAGATATCTTGCTCAAGGATGCCTAGAGAGAGTTTGGGATCCCTGTCTGAGGACATTGGGGCTCAAACCCAATTCCTATCGGCTTAATATCTTCATATTGTCTACGTGTATATAAAACATCTTAACAAAACATTCCAAATAGGAGCATAAAAAATATGATATAAAACATAATGCATGTTTTTCATACGCCATGCACACACACACACACACACACACACACTGACCTGTGGGTTGGGAGCGTTGCAGGGTTGAACCAGACACCCGGGTGATGGGAGACCCTATAAGGACCATCCTCTGTCTGTTACTTGTTCCCTCAGCCAGCCGACCTATCAGGCGAGGTGGGCGGGACATCCTGAGCCACGCCCACAGACACTGACCCAATCTCCTGATGCATTTGATGCATCAGCAAGCTCTGAATAGAAGTTGTAATCTGTAATCCTCGCTTCTGTCCCGTCAGCAAGCACTGAGATTAAACACTCCGGCTTTATGTTATCACCATTATTACAGAGACACACACACACACACACACACACACACACACACACAAAACCCTCAAAGATATTACTTATTTATTACAAACTTTATTTATTCATCACATGTTTGACAAAAATGATTACATTTCATTGATTCTTTTCTTTAGAAAGACGAAGCCTTAAAAACTTTAAAAAGAGAAAACATCCTAGACAGAAACACAGAACCAAATGCCAGACAGATGGAGGAGGAGGATGGGAGGAGGAGGAGGAGGAGTAGTGAGGAGGAGGAGGAGGAGTAGTGAGGAGGAGGAAGAGTAGTGAGGAGCTCCTCCTCTAGACGTAAGCGTTCTTCTTGGATTCTGATTCTGATTTGGGCACGAAGATCCTCGGAGGCTGGGCACCATGGTAACCCCTAGAGGACCAATCAGATCGTCAGAACAAGGCAAGAGGACTGAACACACATATGGTACAATGTTAATACTATGGTACTATGTTAATACTATGGTACTATGTTAATACTATGGTACTATGGAAGTACTGTAGTACTATGTCAGTACTGTGGTAGATACTATGGTACTATGTTAATACTATGGTACTATGTCAGTACTGTAGTACTATGTCAGTACTGTGGTACTATGTTAATACTATGGTACTATGAAAATACTGTGGTACTATGTCAGTACTGTCTATCTGTCTACATGCTTATATAATTCTTTGCAATAAAGAATGAATGTTCCCCCGACCCCCAGTTTGAGAAGGCCTGAGAGGTCCTCTTTTAAAAGAGGACCGCACTTACCCTTTTGTACCAGCAGGGGTCGCCCTCTTGCAGGCACAGCAGAGCATACCGCCTCCCAGAAGAGCGAGGAAGGCTCCAGCCCAGCCCATGTACAGACCGGCCCCCATCTCAAACCTGCACACAATACACACAATGCCACATATTAATACATATATACATGCCTCTCTCTCTTTTTTAATACTATACATACTACATACTTTGTTACACATCCCGGTTTCATTATTTGATGTCACCCTTGAGTAAGTTGAGTCACTAGGTTGTCATTAGTGACGACTAGTTAATTAAGTAGCAGTTGATGAGCAGTATCGAAGGGGAACTCACTTGATCCCTCCGGTGAAGGGGTCGTAGAAGTCTTCCACGATCATGTTAGCGTACCAAGACACGGCTGTCAAGGTGCACACACCTGCACAGACCAGCACAGACCAGCACACATTAGTACTCACTGACGCGAACAAGTTAATCAATTAGTACAACTCACCGACGCGAACAAGTTAATCAATTAGTACAACTTACACTTATAGTATATAGTAGTGGATATAGTATATAGTGTATATAGTGTCGAGGCAGACCTCTACGGAGGGTTTTAAGGGCCAAAACTAAATATATAAATACATAAATAATTATAAATAATACATAAAAAAATTAATAATAAACGAATAAATATCTAATTATGTCATTGAATGCTTAATAAATACATAATTATATCAAAAAGATATCCTTGATGAAGCCAGCTACTGATCTGGCCAAACAAAACACCAAGCTCATTGGCTCATTGGTTTACGTTTACTTGACACGAGTCATTAATTGATCGTAGTCACGTTACACGTCCACAGGAAATAGTCATAGTCATAGCACCCCAGCGCCAGACAAGAACAGCGCCTCCCCGAGGGCCGCCGAGGCAATGACACCTCACGTGTGCGAGGACTTCAGTGTAGCTTTCTATGTGACGATTAAATGTGCATTGTCAATCAAATGCACTTGAGTGGAATGGAGAATAAAGAGATGCCGTTCTGCCGTGCTATTCAAATTCTGATCTCAATCAGCCGTTAAGGAATTAGTTGTAAACAGATAGAGATAGCGAACCAGATTAATAGTTCTTTTCATTTATGAAGATGGAATGTGGAATCTATTTCAGTTATCTCAATTATCAACCATGCTTTTGAGTGTGTGAGTCGACAGAAGAGTCTTGTATGCTCTTACATTATAGGCATGTCATAATTACCATGTCATAGTAAACTAGGAAGCAAAAAAAGACGTTTTGTCTCTATAGTGTAATTGAAAGATCTTCCACGGAGAGCTCCGCCCCTCTCTTTCTGGTCTATCTCTGCTTCTCTCTCTCTCTCTCTCTCTCTCTCTCTCTCTCTCTCTCTCTCTCTCTCTCTGTGTGTGTGTTCCCCTAGAATTTTATCTCAAAATCTCGAAAGTGGGCCACGGGGCAAGACAAGAAAAACACATCATTGATGGGGGCTTTGGGGCACGGAACTCATTGCAAACAAGTGCTTATCACCTCAAAGACATTATCTTTAATGTCCTCATTACCCTGAACACGCTGAGACAGGTTCCGTTGTTGACAGCTCCTTTATTGAAGCATTTTATTATATGATTAGATATTTATTCATTTATTGAAGCATTTCATTATATACTTATTCAATATATGTACTGTATATATTTAGTTTTGGCCCTTAAAACCCTCCGTAGACCTCAGACCAGATATGTCCCGATGTGTGTGTGTGTGTGTGTGACGGAGGATCTACCTGCCAGACCGGACACGACGCCCCCGGCGACGGCCATCTTGCCCTTGGCCGACTCGGAGGCGGAGCCTATCTTGATGCACTTGATACCCAGCAGAGCTAGCACCAGGCAGCCTAGCCCCATCAGCAGGGCCACGATCATCAGGCCACGGCACGCCTGCACGTAGCCTACACACACACACACACACACACACACACGCACACAGACACGCACACACACACACACACACACATGTATTTTGTCGGTAAAAACATAGCAATAAATTTAAAAAGATAAATCCTTAAGACATACAGACCCTATTTTCACACGGTACACTCTGGACGAACAGCATCACTTTCAGTTTATTATTGCAGTTAAATGAAGTAATGTCAGGCTTTTGAAGCCACCGACCGACAGACTTTCTTTCTTTCTTTTAAACAACTTACAGATAAAGACTTTTTAAGAAGTCATTTTTAACAAGCATTTTTTAATAAAATAATAATAATACATTAGATTTATATATCGCTTTCACGCTGCTCAAAGACACTTTTACAGTGTAGGAAACAAAAAGGAACAGCGAAACAAAACTAAACTAAACAAAACAACTATGGGTCAAAAGCACGGGTGAAAGGGTGGGTTTTGAGCGCTGGTTTCCAGGACGGTAGCGTGTTGGCCGGGGGGGAGGGCGTTCCAGCGGGAGGGAAGGCCCTGTCGCCCCGGGTCCGGAGCTTGTGTGGTGTCATTGTTCTGGACTCTTCCTAACATAACACTTTGAAAGCTACAATTCCAGGTACCCACCTGGGAGGCCCAGGAGGGTCTCGAAGTCTTGGCACTGGGCGATGCCGGTGCTGGTTTCGGTGCACGCGTGCCAGAGGTTCTCGTACTGCCGCACGGACGTGATGATGTTGCCGGCGACGGTGGACACCTTCCAGTAGTCGTTGCCCAGCGCCGCGCCCGTGATCATCCAGCTGATGACGCACAGCACGAAGCCGGTGGCCTCCACGGCGGTCGACATCGCAGACGCAAATCAAAACACGTATCGGACGCAAAAACTCAAATACGGACGCTTTGCAGGAAACCAAACCAGCGGTCACGCGAGCCAAGAGCAAATGGCGATAAATGGATAGTGGAGTTCCAAAGGTCCACCAACGGAGAGCGTAGAGTAGGCGGTCGTGACAGCGTGTGGATGTGGCGGGTTAGGGTGGGGCGCCGGGGACAGGAGAGTATCGCCTACCCCTCCCTAGCGTTGTTTATAGCAGCGGTCACGCCGAGCGGACCTTAGACCCGCGACAGGGGCCATAAACACACAGGGGCCACTCCTTCTAGGGGCATAGCTTCCCCACCCGCCCTGTCATTGATCATGGCCACTGTGAGGTAATGATGATGATGATGATGATGATGAGTCCTAACCTCACCTACGACTTTTTGGGGACCTGAACAGTTCAGAGACCTACTGTGTGTGGGTGTGTGTGTGTATGTGTGTGTGTGTGTGTGTGTGTATATGTGTAAAAAAAAGTTGGTCCACTGACATCATTGGTCGGGGAAGTGACCTCAAAGGTTTCAATTTCTCCGCCCATTTTCAGTCAGACACAGAGTCGACGTTTCAATTCTTTCACAGGCCGCGTGGGAAGCTGTACTTCCGTAGTCCACTTTGTGAATCGGATAAAACAGCTTTTCGTGTCGGCGTCTATCTCTGGGTTATAAAATCTGCCTGTAAACCAAGACAGAAGTCTGGCCCCGTGCATGGGGCCCTTCAAGGCAGCAGGCCTACCATGGCCATGAACAGAGAGACCGGTGTGTTCTGATGATGGTCCAGCAGCAGTTTAGGAAGAACACTGTGGAGTGTGTGTTGTTGTTGCTGGCTGGTTTAAGCAGCCTCACCTGGTCTGAGTCAGATGATGAGACTCTGGGGCTGCTGGGTGAGGCTGCACACCTGTGGGGCGTTGGCCAATCAAGGCCCACAGGTTAAACCAGCCACCAGCACACAAACTCAGGAGGAGCGCTAGCATGTCAGCACGTACCATCTGCTCTGCCTGTTCAAACAGTCTCAAACTCTACAATAAACCGGTTTAATCGTCACTACCTGAGTCGTGCTGTTGGAGAAGCCCTGAACATGTGGCAGGGGAAACTGTTACAAACACATTCTGTCCACACGCTGTACAACAAGTTCCTGTTTTTCATGTGCACATTAAAGGACAATGTTGACTTCAGGTGACTCCCGGTTATATACCGTCTAGGGGTGAAGTGTTTGGAGCTGAAAACACACACAGCACAGGCATGAGGTTTATGGTTTCATGTCTTGCTTTATGGCAGGCAATAAGTTAATGAGTTGAATATCATAAAAGGTTAAAAGTCCATTATCTCCGTCCCGCTCTCTCTCTCTCTCTCTCTCTCTCTCTCTCTCTCTCTCTCTCTCTCTCTCTCTCTCTCTCTCTCTCTCTCTCTCTCTCTCTCTCCCTCCCTCCCTCCCTCCCTCTCTCTCTCTCTCTCTCTCTCGACGTAATGCCTGTGTCCGTCCTTTCTCTGCATAATCTTTCAAATATGTTATCCTCCAGTGCGTTAATGATGTATGTGTCTGTTAATCATTGATCATATGAGGATCGACGTTATTGCTATTATTTCTTGATCGGACGCATGCACGCACGCACGCACACACACACACACACACACACACACACACACACACACACACA
This sequence comes from Trachyrincus murrayi, assembly GCA_900323305.1. Lineage (NCBI taxonomy): Eukaryota > Metazoa > Chordata > Actinopteri > Gadiformes > Macrouridae > Trachyrincus > Trachyrincus murrayi. The sequence goes on from OOFB01029729.1 coordinate 10,042, forward strand.
CACACACATGCAGCAATGTGTTAACCAAGGATACAGATATTACATTAAACATAATACATGTTTTTT
>OOFB01029734.1:0-13505 GCA_900323305.1 Trachyrincus murrayi
ATATATTATAAAAGCTGTGTCACGGCCCCAGCCTCGGTCCTAGTTTTCCCTACGTCTTTTTCCTCCCCTGTCTGTCTCCGTGTCTGTCTATCCCCATGTGTTTGTGTCTGTGGGGGCGTGGCGTCGCTTCCGGGTCCTGCCTTCCCTCCACACCTGCTTCCCATCACTCATCACTCCCTACAGTATATTTACCCCGGCTCTCCAACTATTCTTCGCCAGATTGTTGTTTCTCCTGACTCTACTCTCTCGTTTACCCGCTCATCTGATTCCCTGCCTGCTGCCGATCTCCCGCCTGTCTGACTACCCCGCCTGTTGCCGATCTCCCGCCTGTCTGACTACCCCGCCTGTTGCCGACCTCCTGCCTGTCTGACTACCCCGCATGTTGATGAACCCCTGCCTGTCTGACTATCACGTTGGTTGCCGATTCCTTGCCTGTCTACCGGTCCCGTCCGGTTTACCCTGTCTACAAGATTCTACAAATAAACCAGTCTGCTATGTAATTCATCGGTGTGGTCTGCATTTTGGGTCCTACCTCCATCTGAATCACGACAAGCTGTTGCAGGAAGAGCAATCAAGAAGAAAGATTGAAAGAATAGGGTTAGACCTAGCCTTCACATTCGTGTGTAATAAAAACTATACATATTTACACATACATTTTTTAAAAGTGGATCAAATACAAATTAGGCCTAGTACTGACAATTCAGCCCAGTGGTCTAGAACAATCCCTTTTTAAAGTCTTCAAGCAGTGGTGTACCCACGGCCACACGGTCCTGGAATGCTATAATAGAGGCTTTGATTGCTCTGGACACTGGGTGGATGCGGGAGGAGACCCACGGCAGTGACTGATAAAACACACTGTGGTCTGCAGTAAGTGGCTCTATTGACTGACTTGCATGCCCGTCCCACGATTAATGTGCCTACTGGTCTGTCTGTCTGTGTGTGTGTGTGTGTGGGGGGGGGGGGTTAATGAGTGAGTGAGTGAGTGAGTTGATAATAATACAAAAATTAAGTATAATAAGGAGAGCAAAGGATGGAAAAAAAAATGAAAAACTATGGACTACCACTGCAAGCTATACTATCAACACCAATACTGTCAATACAACACAACACAACAGCCACAGTGGGACCGGCAAATACAACGAAAGTACACTGAAAGTGTCTTTATAGAGGAGTCTTACACTCTTTACGGATGCCTGAACTGATCCAAAGCTGGAATGATCCATATCTAAATGTGAGCCAACAGTAGGAGAGGCTGGTAGTCATTAGTCCTCCCTGGTCTCATCACCCACCCTGCTCCCTGGAGGCCTGGAGCACCCAGCATGTCCACTCTACTCTCTGTATACCTCATCTCTCCTTTCAGCCTCTCTCGCCTTCTCCTCCCTCCCGTCTCTCTCCTCTTACTCTACCTACTCCCTCCCCCTTCTCTGCCTCTCCTGTCTCCCCCTTCTCTGCCTCTCATCTGTCTCTCCCTTCTCTGCCTCTCCTGTCTCCCCCTTCTCTGCCTCTCCTCTGTCTCTCCCTTCACTGCCTACTCCCTCTCTCCTCTCTGCCTCTCCTGTCTCCCCCTTCTCTGCCTCTCCTGTCTCCCCCTTCTCTGCCTCTCCTGTCTCCCCCTTCACTGCCTCTCCTGTCTCTCCCTTCACTGCCTCTCCTGTCTCCCCCTTCTCTGCCTCTCCTCTGTCTCTCCCTTCACTGCCTACTCCCTCTCTCCTCTCTGCCTCTCCTGTCTCTTCTCCTCTCTCCTATGTCCTCCGCTTCTCTGCCCACCTCCTCTCTCATCTCGTCCCACCTCCCCTCTGCCCACCTCCTCTCATCTCTGCCCACCCCCCCTCTGCCCATCTCTCGTTTGAATGAAAGTGTGCACGTGTAATGCATGAGTAGTGCATGTGCATACAAAACACAAAATGAAAACATGTATTGATTTTCTACCCTGTGAACTCATCTTATTCTGTTCAACAAAGGAAAACAAATATCAGAAAGATTAAGACATGAACTCACGATTCAAAGCAGGTGAACTAAACATGAAGTTTACTGGAGTATCCAAAATCAGCACAGAGAACAAAAGGAAGATTATTACGCATACAACACACATATAGAAAAACAAAGAACAAGGCACAGGAACTGGGCAAGTTGAAGAACAGGTGAACAGAATGAGTAATCAACACAGATGACAGGAATCGACCAAACAAGGAAATGCAGGGAGAACTAAAGCAGTGCCCAGGGTTGGGCAGGATCCTGACCACAACATCCTGACCGTCGTGTGTGTGTGTGTGTGTGTGTGTGTGTGTGTGTCTCACCAAAAAGATGAAGCAATGAACCTAAGCCATTATGTCATATGTGTATGTGGTGGCATTGAGTTTGCCCTCGATTAATAAAGCTTATCGTATCATATTATGTCGTAAGCATGAGGATGTCTGTATTTCCCTTATTGAAAGCCTGAATTATCAAATACGATCAGACTTTCTGGAGGACAAATAGGTTTCTGAATGCAATGTTTTATGTTGTCTTTAAGGTACGCTGGTTTTTAGCAGCATGGCATTAAAGCTAATGCAGACTGCAGATCCTGGTATTCCTCTGTGTATTTACTGTAGTAGACAGTATTTTCTCTTCCACTTACACAGGGCCCAAAGACAACCATTTCCAATTCACTGTTGAACATGGAAAGTGTATTAGCATCCATAAGCAAAAAGCAGAAGAGTGTTTTTCCACAGCCCTGAGAAGTTTTTTGAAAATTGCAAGATTTTCATCTGCCGGCAATTAAACAGTAATTACAAGTGGGCCATGGGAAAGCCAAGGCACTAAACGGCACGATCCCGGGGAACATCTGTTTGTAAACCGGTGTGAGGCATTAGCAGAGGCTTAAGATGCTGCTGTCTCCATGAATATTCAGCCCAGCACCTGCTGCTGCTGCCCACTGGTCTGTTGTTGGTTCCTTTACTCCCATAAGTGTAGAATATACCATCGGTGTGTAGAATATAACACGTAGCCCCCTCTCTCTCTCTCTCTCATCTACTACTGGATCCATGAGAGTGAGAGAGTGAGACAGAGAGAGAGAGAGGAAAGAGCGAGGGCGAGAGAGAGAGTGTGTGGGTGTGGGTGTGTGTGCAGAGCGTGCGTGTGTGCGTGTGTGTGTGTGTGTGTGTGTGTGTGTGCGCGCGCATGTATGCAGAGCATGTAAGCAGTCTACTGGTTCTAGACTGCTCCATCCATCTTGGTCTGGGTTTGGACGGACAGTGAGACAGTGAGACAGACCACCATATCACTAGTCACTAGTGGATGGAGACAGAGGCCTGTATATATATGTATATATATATATATATATATATATATATATGAGCTCCCTGGTTCCAGCATTCGGTCACAGTCGATACCCCGTCCCCTCTATCTCCGTCAGCACTACTCCATGGGGACATGTGTGTGTGTGTGTGTGTGTGTGTGTCGAAGTGCATGTGTGTGTTTGAGTGAATGTGTGTGTGTGTGAGTGACACGGTAGTCCCCTCTCAGCATCATGCTGCTGTCTGAGCTCAAAGCACCAGTTGTTTTCCGGAGGTCCAACGGGAACACAGAAACTAGCAGGCATTTAGAGCTCCCATCAGATGTTCCCCTGCTTCTCCCGCCTTTTTCCAGGAGGTCTCTGATGGTGAACATCTCTCTCTCGCTCTCTCTCTCTCTCTCTCTCTCTCTCTCTCTCTCTCTCTTTGTTGGATTGGTTTTAGTAATTTTCTCTCTCTGCCATCATGTCCGTCTTTGTTGTTGTTGTGAATCTTTCTTGTTTCCTTTGTGTGGTGAAGGTAGAACATGTTGAGGCCTGGAAGAGGCTTCAGAGAAAAGCTCTCCCTGTTGAGAGACTGAAGGACACACAGGAGGGATCATGTGTTGCCATTAATTCAGCGTATGTGTGTGTATTTCTGTGTTTGCAACTATGTCTGTGTGTGCATCTCTGTGTGTGCAACTATGTATGTGTGTGTGCACGCGCTGCTGTTTGAGAATACACACAAGAGCATAACAAACATTTGCATGTGTATATCCTGAACCCACATATGAACACGGGTATAAATTACACGTCACGTGTCAATGAACACGAGTAAAAATTGCACAGCACATGTCAATGCATTAAACATGTGCTCCATCTTGATGCCATGTTCCAGGAATGTTCCATTTAAATCTAAACATGGATGCACATATTCATGCATTGACGAAATGTATACATTTAAGCTTATATAATATATATATATTATATAATATGTATAGGTCCATCTGCTCCTCACTCTGCTGGGGCCTTGATCATCACACACACACACACACACACACAATCAGAATTGAGTCTAAGCGCTCTATGCTCATTGGCTGGCTGATTTATGTGGTGTCGTTAACATTCTGTTCAGGGTGTAGGTCGCCGCCCACTGCTTCAAGTCTTCCTGATTACAACTCTACAAGACGGCCAATCAGAGATCAGCGCACATCAGCTACTTAAAGCCAGGATCTAATCCACATCCCACCACCAACCCTCTGAAGACTGGTCCACAAAACACACACAGGAGACAACACACACACACACACACAGGTATACAGGACAACACACAAACACACAAATCAACCCACTGTAAGCAACACACAGAAGTTCGACAACACTATAGCCGAACATCATCATGCATCTCTCCTCGAATGGAGAGATGCACCCCCCCACTATTTACCTGTTGGCCATCAGGTGTTCCTTCATCCTGCTCTGTTACACTTTACACTCTGTTCTCATGAGTCATTCTCTTTGAACTGTTACCCTCTTTCTCACTGTCTAACGCTCTCTCTGTGTCTCCGCCTCTTTTGTTCTCTCATGAACCCTCACTCATGAAACCACACTCACCTTCTTGTATCTGTGTATGCATGTGCGTGTGTGTGTGTGTGTGTGTGTGTGTGTGTGTGTGTGTGTGTGTGTGTAGAAAAAGTTTGTAAAGTTCTTGACCAAACTTCTCCAGCATAAGGATGAAGATGTTGAACACTGTTTGAACATTATCTTGCCGTCTAGTGTAGCTCATGGCATGGCAGGCAGCGCTGCTAGCAGGTTAAGCTAATTGGAGATCCCAAAATGTCCGTTGGTGTTAAGGTGGTGTTAATTATATCTTCCTGTTTCATGTTTCCCATTTCATACCAGGAGACATTGGAGGAATAGAGTCTAATAAAAAAGTAGACTATCCTAATAAAAAGAAAAGCAGCATCTCATTATTATTGTTAAAGATGTGCGGTAATGTTTATACGTAACCTAAAACATTATTAATGAACATGATTAATGAACATGTTATACATAATTAATCATTATTTAGCATATTGTAGTTTTTGGTTTCGGTTATCGCAGGTCATTGACACGATACAGGGTTCAACATTTCTCACTGTCCAGTCGGGCCAGTCAGTCTGAAACATACTGGCCCCAAGACAATTTCTACTGGCCCTCATTCATTCGTTGTAATCATCAGCTTTAGAATATGAAGCCAAATACGTTTGTTACTTGACACTGGAGGATTTCGATTTTGTATTTTTTATTATTTTATTGTCCCGGTGTGTCTTTTTCCTGGCCATTAGGCACCCCTTATTGTGGAACCCTGCAATAAAAAACAGCATTCTGGGTAAACGAGTGCAAAAGTAATGACACCCTGATGCACATGGGCACTCAGGCATCAGCACTATTCACATTTCACACTTTCTTCTTCTCTGCTCGTATTTTGGGCTTTGGCCTTCTACCTGCATCATCTCTCTTTCCCATGCACTGCTCCTCTGGCCTCTCTGTCCCTCCATCTACTTCCCAGGTGGACTCTCTCCCCTGTGTCTGTTTTTCACAATCTCTCTCTGAGTATTTCACAGCCCCTCCTTCTCGCTTTCTTCATCCTTTTTCCTCATTTTCTCCTGCCGATGTCAAGTGGATGGTAAGAGACTCCAGGGCATAAATTGCTGAGCTTCCGATCGACGGTCGGCACCGAGAAAAAAGCAATTTCCACAGCATGTCTTGGCGGGGATCCTCTCCCCTCTGCTGTCAAGGTAGGGTGGGGACCTTCGCGAACTGAGGAAATGCCACTTTAACACGAGCCAGTCAGCTTAAAAGACCACAGAGCACAGCCGGGGGAGACAGCGAGAGAGAGAGAGAGAGAGAGAGAGAGAGAGAGAGAGAGAGAGAGAGACATTATCACACCACACACTCAACCAGTCCTTGAAACAGCCCAGATTACTGTTATTGCTACAGCGTTTAAACACACACACACACACACACACACACACACACACACACACACACACAATGGACAAGGCAAATCCCAGCCATCATGGCTCATATAATGTGCCGCCGCTGGAAAATGACTTTAAAATTGAAATGGAGGTGACATTCATTCACTTAAAGATGCTTTTAAAGATGCTGTTGGGGTTTTATGCTCCTGTTGTGTTATCACTCTGACTGAGTTTTCACATCACAAGGGCATGGAGACCAGACCAGGACCCAACTTGGATATGAAGTCTAGCTTTGGAAGTTTAAATCTAAATAATCTAAATAATGACCCAAAATAAATCTTCGTCTGTCAAGAGACGTGACAACAATGATCGCATTCTTTTTTTTCTCTTCTCATTAATTTTATCGATCCGCAGAGTGCACAAGACGTTCGCGTGAGCAGCCGTTCGCTCAAACTCCGTAAAGAAAGTTGAGACGTGAGTAAATATAATCCGACGGATGATGGTTTCTTTACTGTGAAACGGACTGAATTGATTGACATTTCAACGACGCGCCTCCGGAGCGACTAGAACAGCTGAGAGAACAGAGTTCAATCCTTCAGCGGGAGCACGAGCTCGTTCATACATCCATGGTTATTATTATATATCTAATTAAAACAGGTAGGCCTTTTTAAATGAAGTCACGAAAAGACAGACTGATCACGAACGGCAGCGCACCTGACATGACCGCAGTTACTGACTGGGGTGAAGAGAGCTGGTGAATTATTATTAAAATATATTATTATTAAATTAATGATTTGATGTTTGGGGAAACTATACGTTGTTTAATGTTGGTTAATTAGGCCTATTGAAAGCATGGTTTGACTGAGATTAAAGTTACGGAAATAAAGGCCTTACCAAAAGACAGCTATTGTCAATGCTTGTGTTTATATATGCCCGCCCCGCACCATTCAACAGTTAATCTTCACATCCGCTCAAAATTTATGCTCCATCGCAGGTGGTCCTGTTCGTCATTTGAAGCCAGTGTTTAGAGAGCTTGGCTTGGCTTCAGTGTGTTTGGACGTATTACACGACACAGAAACAAAGCGATGTGTGGTTAGGTCAGGGAGAAGCCAGGATCCAGCCTTGCACTGCCACGCTACATCTAAATCAGCACTCCCCAAGCACTCAGCCGGATTAACAACAGAGAGGAGCGAGAGCAGAGCCAGGGTCAAGGGTCGCAGGGAGTGCAATAACTGCTTCTGTCTTCTGGCTCTCTTTCACTGTGTTGTCTTCAACACATCTATCTCAGTGTCTATCCATCTGTTTATCTCTGTATCTATCTATCCATCTATCGATCGATCGATCGATCAGCCTATATATCCACCGATCTGTCCATCCATCCTTCTATCTATCTATCTACCTGTCCTGTCACTTAATGGAGGAAGGTAGGATAAAATACACGTAGGGAGGATAAAATACAAGTAGGGAGGATAAAATACATGTAGGTAGGATAAAAAGACACGTAGGGAGGATAAAATACACGTAGGGAGGATAAAATACATGTAGGTAGGATAAAAAGACACGTAGGGAGGATAAAATACACGTAGGGAGGATAAAATACATGTAGGTAGGATAAAAAGACACGTAGGGAGGATAAAATACACGTAGGTAGGATAAAATACACGACACGTAGGTAGGATAAAAGACACATAGGGAGGATAAAATACACGTAGGGAGGATAAAAGACACATAGGGAGGATAAAAGACATGTAGGGAGGATAAAAGACACGTAGGGAGGATAAAAGACACATAGGGAGGATAAAAGACACGTAGGGAGGATAAAAGACACGTAGGGAGGATAAAAGACACGTAGGGAGGATAGGGAGGATAAAATACACGTAGGGAGGATAAAAGACACAGAGACAGGATAAAAGACACAGAGACAGGATAAAAGACACGTAGGGAGGATAAAAGACACAGAGACAGGATAAAAGACACATAGGGAGGATAAAAGACACGTAGGGAGGATAAAAGACACATAGGGAGGATAAAAGACACGGAGACAGGATAAAAGACACAGAGACAGGATAAAAGACACATAGGGAGGATAAAATACACGTAGGGAGGATAAAAGACACATAGGGAGGATAAAATAGAGATAGGATAAAACATAGGAAGGCCGTATAAAATACAAAGTTGCTTTTGGTGGTTTAGTTGAGAATGTCAGCAATAAGGAACAGAAAGTTAGACATCTCAGCTGTGTCTTCCACACACACACACACACAGTATCTGTTCACACACACACACACACACACACACACACACACCCTTTGGTTTGGCTCTGGAGCCACACAGCACTGTCAGAGAGATGAGTAGACGCCGAGCATCGGCTCATTCCTGTGTGTGTGTGTGTGTGTGTGTGATTGAACAGATACTGTGTGTGTGTGTGTGTGTGTGTGTGTGTGCAGTGTCTCTTAACTAAAAAACAGACTAATTGGACTCCAGTGTGTGTGTGTGTGTGTGTGTGTGTGTGTATATAAGGAGGGCGTCTAAAGCTGTTGGCTGTCCAACAAAGTGGAGAGGTGGATGACAGTGATGGAGGGGATAGGGGTGTGGGTGAAGGATCGGGAAGAATGTAGATGGAGGAAGACTTGAATGTGAGAGAGACTAGTGTAACATCACAGTATTGAAGCATCAGAGTATTGTGCCTGTGTGTTTATGGTCTACAGCCCATGCGGTGCTGTGGACGAGTTGACTGGTTAATACAAATAAAGACGCTATGATCTTTGAAGTCATCTCATATTTTGGAGTGTTTTAACTCACTGTTTGAAACCAAATAAGGGTTTACATTTGCTCTTTGGAGACCGAAAGTAGCAATCCTTAGAGTGACTATATTCCCAGACTGAAACAAGATTAGTAACAAGACATTTCTGAGCCTCAGGATGTCTGAATATATTTCAGCATGTAGTTGGGGAACTTGAAAATCAAATCTAATTAGTTTCCCGGAGTTAATAAAATAACAAAATGTAATAAAATACTAGAGACAGAAACAGTTTGAATGAGCAGCGGTGAAGAGATTGTATCAGTACAGGGCAGGATAGTCTAGCGCCTATGGATTTGTGATTCAAGCAAAAGGTTTTGTGTTTAATCCGTCTGTATATCCTACCTAGTATCCTTGAGCAAGAAGCCTAACCCCTACCTGCTCCTTCACATCTCTGTATTCCTTCTATTTACTATGTTGTCATTTACCAGATGTTTTATCCCTTCTGTAGAAAAAGAGGCAGTGAACCCAAAATCGTGTTGTTTTTTTTAAACGTGGTAATATATCTTTACCACGATGATCGTCAACTTAGTAAGCTATCTAGTCACTGCAGTGACAAAATGTCACTCAAGTTGCGTTCTTTTCGTGCCTTGAAGGTTACTTTTCGTGCCTCGAAGGTTACTTTTCGACGACGAAGGGACACCGGCGGCGAGGTGTGTGTGGATGTGTGGAGCTCCGTCTGGGCAGCGGTTGATGTTGACGGCCGCATCTGCGAGAAGGTTAAGCTTCTCCGACACTTATATCGCTCATTATAACACACACACGACGGTACTAGCTTAAAAAAAGCATGACAAAGTCGCCGTGGGTCGTAACCAATCCTTCCTAGAACTCTTGCCTAAAACACCTTTTTGAAGTGTTTTCATAGTGTTCGAATTCGAGCTGAAACAGGGGGTTCACTTACACTTCAAGGAGCAGGTAAGGGGGTAGGCACCTTGCTACAGGTAGACCATGTTGTGACTCATTTGTGTTGAGTTTGCAGCAGATCAGCACCTTGGACAGGGGGCTTTACACACAGATGCAAGTCAGGGTTTGGATTGAGTTCAGAAATGTTTGGCATGATGGGACTTGTGTCCTCCATGCTGTTTAAACGGTCTGCTCTTTAGAAATGCGAAATATAGGAAAATAAAACGTTGAAATCAAGAAGACTCCCTTGTTTGGTGTGAATCGGTGCAAAAACCACATGAAACGAATTGTTATTCGATATAGAAGATAAAATATAGAATATTTTTAAGGGGTTTGAATTCAACTGGAGGGGGATCTTTAAAGAAATACTACAGACCGGGAGTGAAGCTACCTATCGACTACTACATCCTGGCCACTTATCGAGTCACTTCGGATGAAATCATGTCCTTAAAAGCGTGGCCGGTTAGTGAGGCGTGCTTGAAGAACAGATGGGTGCAGTTCAGCGCTTATGAAGGATTAGAGAGACGCTCATCTTCAGTCCGTTCAGAACCAAGCCTTCAATAAAATATTTGATCTCTATTAATTTTTCGTTATTAACCAGGTGGATCGGAAAGGTCTTCAAAGGTCCATTATGGAACCCATTGCGCTGCATCGAACCATCCCTGGAAGTAGGGATCCCTCTTTCAGCCTTCCTTCTCAAGGTTTCTTCCTTGATAATTAAGGGACTTTTTCCTTGCTCTTTGGGGAGCTATGTTTCGGGGGGGTGACATAAATTGTGGCCTGTGAAGGCCTGTGATTAAGGGCTATACAAATAAAATGGACTTGACTTGACAAGAGCACTGGCCATATTTACATCTCAAATTGGTCATTTGGGCATTAGCAAAGCTGTTATGTCTTTAATAGGAGTTAGCATGACTGATGAAGCCAGTGCACTTGTGTTTAATGTGTCTCTGCTCTCAGGTCCTTTCCTGCCTCAAGTCCATCTCAAGGACATAGGACATAATAATGAATCATGATATCATTAACTATTGTGAATAACACAATACCAGATCCTGGTTGTTCTGGCTCAAATTGGTCCCGTGATGTGTGTGTTCGAGATATAAACGACACCAGCATTTATCTACTTACTAACAAGCAGTTAACAGAAGAGTACAATGGCTCAGCCTTTGATGAATAGGGATGTTTAACAGACTCATAGCCATTAGACAGCTGTCTTTCATAAAAGCCCAGCTGCCGCAAAAAAAACTAAATGGCCGTCTTACACAGTCAAACGCTCCACGACACTCTGTATCCATCTCCAACACACAGAGGAATACAACCAATAGGAGGTAAGTGGAGCTGAAGCCAAGGAGATATCGACCTGTTGTCAGCTGACAGCACACAACACAGGACGCCGTAATGAATGAAGACAATAGGAGGATAACAGGAAGGACGAGAGACACAGAGAGAGTGAGGGGGGGGGGGAAGACGAATCTGAGAGACAGGAAGAGAGGAGGGCAAGAGAAAAAACTGGGGTGAGAGGAGGGTAGAGTGAGAGTAAAAGCATTTTAAATTAAGAGGACAGAAGAAGACAAGGCGAGAGAACACGGGAGAAACCAGGAGAATAACAGAAGAGATAGGAACAGGAGAGATGAGACAAGATACGGTAAAAGAAGATAAGAGAAGAGATAAGAGTAGAAGACAGGAGAATAAGCGATAAGGAGCGACGGGGAGAACAGAAGATGAGAATAAAAGAGAGGGATATTAGGAGACGAGAAAAAGAACAAAGGTGGAACAGAAGAGGAGAGAGAGAGAGAGAGAGATATTGTACTCGGTGGAGACATGATTGCGGCTATTACCATCAGCCAAGAATAACCCCCTGCTCATCACTCTAATTGTGGAGGATGCTGCGTTTAGGTATGCATGGTGTCACTCCACTCAAGAGCGGCTGGATTTCCACCAAGGATATGAAACTAGAGGTGGGCCAAGTGAGAACAAGACACTCCAGTGGGTCATACGCGCCGCTACAGCTCGTCCAATCCGTGCCCGGGGCTTGTCAGCGACTCTATGATGTAGTAGGGTGTGGGAGGATAATGCAGTTGGATGTAAGAGGAATGCTGAGCCATGCAAATATGAGGTACAGGTCTTCATAGACAGCCAGGACCAGCCTGGCAGCCCCTAATAGAGTACTGCAGCACTGATCGGTCCAGTTCCATTTAATTTCACCACTTGTGTACTAACTTTAGTGTGAGAGGTGAGACTTGGTTAGACACAATAACAAACTGGACGTTTCGCTGGATCAAGCGAAACGTAAAGAAAAAAGTTGTATTTCTCTGTAGGGATCCTTTCCATAATGTTGTCAGATACTTATAATAACAGTCTGGGCCTGTCAGCGGCAAAAACAAGCACTTTTAGAGGATGTACATTGATGGGCCGCTATTGCCCCAAAGGGTTACATTGCACTGACGTTTCGCGGCAGACGGCTGAAGCACTCACCAATTTCGTAATTGTTGTCCGCATTAGTCACTCAAAATGATGGGAAAATAGTGTCTGGGTTGGAAAATCCTTAAGTTATCCTTTAAGCTCCTGCAGATGCTTCCTGCAGCACCTGTAGTTCATTGATAGTTGTTCTACGAGAACAGAGAGCTGTCAGGCCGAATGCTGACTAAATATGAAGTCACTCGTCCCTTAGACGGAAACATGCTTCATTGATGGAAACATTCAACATCACACAGTAACAATTATGAAAACACTGCACTATGGCTATGAGAAAATATTAGCTATTGTAATTAGAAAATATTCAAGCATGATTTATTTACACAGGGGAGAAAATTGTTGAACAAGGGGAGTTGTTCCTGCACTTTCACACACACACACCCCAAAGACTAATTAGGATGCTTGCAGTGTCTTATACATCTGTATAAATGTGTGTGTGTGTGTGTGTGTGTGTGTGTGTGTGTGTGTTTGTCCGTGTGTGTGCGCGTGTGTGTGTGCGTGCATGGATTTAACCCTCAGGGACAGCATCTACACTGCAGAGAGCCCCAGGTTGATTCAGCATCCAATCAGATCCCCCCCCCCCCCCCTCCCTCATATCATGACGACTAATGAAAACCAGGAAATAATTGCGGAGCCAAAGCCGCGGTAATTCTCCTCCTCCTCCGTTCCAATCTTTCTGCTGTTGAGTCAAATCTCGGGTGGCAGTGGACGGCCTGTAAACACGACCGCTTTTCAAATTCAATCTTTAGGTTTCCTGGCTTTAGTGTGCTGCTCTGACCGAGTGGTGCCAGCAGTCATAATTAAAGCCAAGTCTGCTTCCATGGATGTTCTTCATGCCCTGATTTAATTACTTTTATTTATCAGAGAGGAGAGGTTGAAACGTGGAGTTGTTTTTTCTTTTGTAGTTGTTTATGCTGGCAGCTGCCTGTGATATTGGATCGAAAGTTTGACAGTCTTTATTTGGATACGATAATGATAAAGATGGAAATATGTTTAGAAAAAGATGAAAAGCTCACCTGGGGCATTTGTTTAGAGCGAGTTGAGTGAGTGGCTGACATACTTCACAATGAGAGGTGGAGGAGAGAGAGAGAGAGAGAGAGAGAGAGAGAGAGAGAGA